>CABFOW010001185.1:55087-90992 GCA_902141385.1 Timema californicum | reverse complement strand
AACAAGGAAAGTGGACCGTATTCGATATAAAATTATGATAGGAGTAGCCTACCTACTCCAAATGAGGTTTGTCGACAATGGGGGCCTAACTTGTGAGTTCCTGGGTTAGAGTAGAAAGGAATGGTGAAACAAGGGGCTAGCTCGGCGGTCTCTCTCAAACTCTTGTTGTTTCTTGATAAAGAAGGCCACTTTAGGGTCTATAACACCAAACTCACACGCAGACACCGATTTGTGCATCAATTAGTGCACCCATTCTGGTAAGACACCCTTTGTGTACTGAGTACTGACTACCGCGCTCGACTGCTCTACACTCTCCAAAAATGAACGACCTTCCTTCCCCTTCCCCCTCCCCTTCCACTCTCAAAAACGGTGGGAATCTTCCCACAACGGCAGGTAAACATCTAAAGAATAAGCAAAAAATACAAAACCAATAAAAATAATGAAATTTATCAAAAAAAACTATGTTTAACCAATTATTACACAAAAGCTATTTTTCAATATTGAATACATACAGTTCAGAGACTGAACAAGTTTTCAGTCTTAGCCTAATAATTTATTTTTCTTGAAAATAAAAAAAAAGTAAGCAATTCTCTGATATCTCTAATCTATAGTAAATTTTTCTCTTATATGGAAATTTTATTTCCACCAATAAAATAATGATCAAATCTGCAGAAAAATATGATGAAATCCGTTTATACAATAATATATTCAATGGATAAATTTCAGGAAAGTATGACACAGCTTGAACAATAAACAGGGTTGCCAGGAACTATTTAACCCAACATTATCTGTGTTTTAAAGGTTTTTCAGATGAAAATTCACAAATATTCGGTATGTTTTTAGTTTTTTTTTGTGAAACTCCCCGTATTTTGCTGGTTTTTACAGACAAAAAATGTACTCTGTATTCGAGGTTCTTCCAGATTTCCACGTGTGTGGAAGCCCTGATAAATAAACAAGAACAAAACAAGCACTAGCAAATCCAAACCAGATCCACTCTTAAAAACGGTGGGAACCTTCCCACAACGGCAGGTAAACATCTAAAGAATAAGCAAAAAATACAAAACCAATAAAAATAATGAAATTTATCAAAAGAAACTATGTTTAACCAATTATTACACAAAAGCTATTTTTCAATATTAAATACATACAGTTCAGAGACTGAACAAGTTTTCAGTCTTAGTCTCATAATTTATTTTTCTTGAAAATAAAAAAAGTAAGCAATTCTCTGATATCTCTAATATATAGTACATTTTTCTCTTGTATGGAAATTTTATTTCCACAAATAAAATAATGATCAAATCTGCAGAAAAATATGATGAAATCCGTTTAAACAATAATATATTCAATGTATAGATTTCAGGAAAATATGAAACAGCTTGAACAATAAACAGGGTTGCCAGGAACTATTTAATACAACATTATCTGTGTTTTCAAGGTTTTTCAGATGAAAATTCACAAATATTCGGCATGTTTTTAGTTTTTTTGTGAAACTCCCCATACTTTGCCGGTTTTTACAGACAAAAAATGTACTCTGTATTTGAGGTTCTTCCAGATTTCCACGTGTGTGGAAGCCCTGATAAATAAACAAGAACAAATACAAGCACTAGCAAATCCAAACCAGAGTTTACCTTGTCCGTTTTTCAGTCAGCTCTGCAATCTTCTCATTCCAATTCTCCATCTCATGCATACTTGTAGCCACATCTAAATCCATCTTAACCTGATCCAAACTTGATTCTACCTCCTCAAGATCCTTGTTTGAAACCTTCATCTAAAACAACAGAGGACAATAAGAAATTAAAATCAATACACAAACTTTTATACTATATTAAAACATTTTATAATAGGGATATATTAAGTCATAATATTCAGATTTTAATGGATCTTTTTTAATAAAATGTGGATGTAAACATATGCAATAAAGTTTTACTCTTATCTAATGTGAAACAATGGCCATTAAAATATTTTTTTAAAGATATTTCAGTCTACATATATTTGTTAAAAATTTAATTATTTTTAATTTCTTTACAATTTAAATATTAGTTAAAATAAAATCATGGTAGATAAAAACAGGTAGTTTGACCCTAGGCAGAAATAGGAAACAAGCAACTGTAGCTAGCTTGCAATGAAAGTATTCAATATGTTGAAAATGCCTTTGTTTCAACAGGTTTTGAGTGTTTGTGGTGACAAGGGTTGACTGCAAGCCGCCAGGTAGCTGGGAGTGTTGCTTCTACAGTGGTAGCGGAACATTACCCCCTCCATACCTAGCATTCTCAAGGACAATAGGGTTGAAGGCACATTCCAACAGCTAAAATAGTGTAAGCTCTGCCATAGAAGAGGTTACTTTGTATTGTACTGTGCTGTATATGTAAATGTAGAATAAGGCAATGTTACACGTTTTAAGTGTTATTTTGTAGAGAGAGGGTTAGGAACAAATAAAAGACAAAAGACAATGGCTTTTCAGGGTGTCTACTGAGTTGGATAAACAAAAATTAGTGACTTTTTGGCGACCTTTTTTGACCACAAAATTCCTTCAGTAAATGGATGAAAATTCTATAATGCATATTTAGGCATAAAGTACTCACACCCAACATTAAACTTTGACTAAATGGTGAACATTAGCCTTGTCCTTGGTATCACGGAAAACAATCAGGCAACTTGCGGTTAACGCATGGCATCATGTCTAGTGGGTGGCTTGACATTCGACATGTTCACGTTGTTAAGATGCGCAAGAAATTCGAACAAAAAATGTTTCCATGACTTTATGGCCAAAATATTGAAAATTTGTGACTTTACAGGGACTTTTATGGCCTATTTTGCAATTAGTGGCTTTTTTGTGACTTTCATGATGCAGTACACACATTGCTTTTGCAAATTATGGGAGGAAAACAGCTCCCACTTTTCAATGCTGCCACTAGACACACAAGTAATGTTTTGCTAAAATAAAATGACCAGTTACCAATCAATCTAGGAAAAAACCTATTGAGTCTCTTCAAGAGAAAGTTTAGAATATGTAATGCAACATCCTAAAAGAGGAAAATCAAAAAGCCAAAAATGGAGGGTAACTTTGAAAAGTGAATTAAGGTATGCATTGATGAGAAAGAAAGGAATGGCACATAATAAAATTATAATTATAATTAATAAAAACCATATTTACTATCTCCCAAATTAATGGTAATAGATTTCTTTTAATAATCAAATTTACTGGTAAAGTATATTAAAACAAGTAAACAAATTAAACTATTTGGAAACTCTTGACTATACAAAATACTATTACCGCTGAAATTTGCCTAATTGCTGATCTCTCATCACTTTTCTTAGCCATCTGCTGGGCCCTTTTCATTTCAGTCTCTTGATTCAACTTGGCAACAGCCTCTCTAAAACACACCAGAAGAAAATTATTATAGCGAGGGATAAGTGTTTCAATTCTTGGAACCCTCGAATTCTTTAAGATATCAAAGATTAGGGATGGAACCACAAATCCTCGAACCCTTAAGGCTATTCGAGATATCAAGAAAATTTTGAATTAGAGACTCAAATCCTTTTTTTCCCCAATTTTACAAGTGAAATTTGTTTTAGATCTTTAATAATTAATACTGCGGTGGTTTAAAACATAGTTATAGGATGAACTTCACAACCGGATCCAAACCATTGATTTAACAATTAAATGAATGTATTAATGATAAAATGAATGGATTATAAGAAAGAATGTTAACTCCAAGTTATTACATCATATTTCCATTTCATCTCATGTTCATAGTTTTTTCAAAGATTCCGTATTGGGAGATAAATTGGAGGTTCGGATTTGTAAAATTGTGGATTTGATCAGTCTCTATTATTGAGTCAAAGATTTATAAAATTTTATATTAAAGATAAAAAAAAGGAAAATAGATTTTCTTCCAAATTTTGAGTCGAGGCCAACCAGAAAGGATAGTTCGGTTAGGACTTAATATAAAACCAATAAACTTCTCCTTTCATTTCTCCATAAACTCTTCACATTTCAATCCTCTGATTAGTTACATACACATGGTTCAACATTTTTTGAAGTAGATACTTTTTAGCACCACATCTTACTATCTGTTCATATTATATGCATATGTACTAATTACACTAATGAGTTAGATGAAGTATGTTGATTTTAGAGGAAGTGTATCTGCATTTGTGTGTATGGAGAGTATGAAACAATTTAGGGAAACCCGCCCTTGGTATACCTGAATTGCATTTGAACCTTGATTTGCCTGTCATCGGCAGTCTAGTTTATTGCGAGAGTGATGCCTTAGAGCATACAGCCATTGAAACAGGTTGTTTCTTTTTTAATTTTAAGAATTAGATAAGAACACAAATTAAACACAATTTTTTTTTAAATGCAGTTATTTATGAAAATTTAAAATGTTTAATTGTGAAAGTGAAGAAAAGATGCAAACACTATAAGTGTCTGAAGAAATCTAGAAAGATAAAATTCAGGAAGGTAGATTTTTTTTAGCCCTAGTTAATTATTGGGTTAGCTAAAAATTATCATATGACGAACGTAAGAATTAATTTACCACTTAAGTAAATCTAGATTATTCACATCATAACAAATAATGCAAACATTGTTTAATTATTTTTTCTAATTTCTTTATCAACAAAAAAAACACATACACTTGCATACAAACAAAGTTTGTCTTATGAGACCATTTCACAACTGATTAACCAAGTGATTAGGTGCATTATTGTGCTCAAAAGAAAAAGTTATCTATAGGTACAATTTTCTGGATTTATCAATTGACAACAGCAAAATCAGGATTTTTTTTAAATATGATAAAACTGTTTCACTGGTTTCGATTAAACAGGTTTTTTAAAGTGCAATACAGAAAACCATACAATGATGAAATTGCCTGGTTCGAGCTGTATTACCTTCCTAAGATCTAGCAAAATATTGATTTTCCACACAAACAAAAAACTTTATATTCTCTAAAAGGCCTTTCCTGTGAAAAGTGGACTGAATTATTATTAATATTGTTATTATTATTATTATACACCGCGTCTTACTGCCCATTTGTGTTATACACTTAAGAACTAATTAAGCTAATGGGTTGGGAATTGGTAAGATTGAATGTAGAGGAAGTGAGGCCAAATTTGCATGGAGGGAGAGTGGAAAATTATTTATGAAAAACCACCTCCAGTTCACCAAACCAAGATTCGAACTTTGATCTCCCCGTCCTCAGCAGCCTTGCTCAACACGAAACTAGCGTGTTAGCTAACTACACCACCGAGGCAGATAAAAGTGGACTGTAGTTAATGTATGAGGTACAGAATATTCAAGTCCGACTGCTGCACTTAACTACCTGTATCCATCTATCTTGGTTTGAAACATCTGTTCCTCCCTCTCCAACTGAACCCTGGTGGCTTCCAGCTCATCCTTGAAGATGGCCACTTTCCTTTGTACTTGGCCGGTCACACGCTCCACGTCAATAATATCTGGTTGCTGAGGAGCTTTAACAGATAACAATTTTGTTACAACAGTTATGGCAAAACTTCAGAGTGGGTTGGCTTTGAGGTGTTTTAAGGTGCCAGCCCATAAGAGTCTGTTTTTATAGTTCTAACGATTCATAGTGGCTCTGTTTTTAGATTTCTAAGATATTAACTCTTCATAGTGGTTGTGATTTTATACTTTGAGGTGCTAACCCTTCAAAGTAGTTCTGTTTGAATTCCAAGGTGCTAACCCTTCAAAGTAGTTCAGTTTGATTTCCAAGGTGTTAAACCTTCAGATAGGTCCTGTGGAGAGTTTTAAGTCATTTTCCTTAAGCATGGATATAGGCCTACTAAAAAGACTTTTGAAATTTTGTATTTGAAGATTTATCAAGCAGGTGACAGGTGCTACAAATTCCAATACAATTAGAATGTCCTTGTCAATTGAAATTAAGATTTTACTATGTTTTTGTATTTCTCAGATGCAAAATACATACCATATTTTCTAAGGTTCGAATTCAAGATTCAGATTCAAAAATATGTTTTTTTTATCACTACAGCTTACTACCTGTTCAGGTAATACACCTATATAACAGCTCTGATGTGGTAGGTATGAGGAAGGAAGCATTTTAGATGTAATCTACCCACATTTATGTGGAAGGAGAGTGGGAAATCATTTAAGGGAAAACCACTTAATAGGCCCGGCCGGAATTCGATCCCCGATCTTCCCGCCACTAAAGAAACATTGACTTAATGTGCTTAATTTCTAGTAAATGTAACAATAAAAATAGTTCACTTACTTTCTATGCCCAGCTCAGCAGCCAGCTTCACAAGACTTGAGTTGCAAAACTTGATCGTATCTTGTTGTTGCTTCTCCTCAGTTTCTAGTCTACCTTTTTGAACCTGTTTCTGGTTTATAGTTTTCATCAGCTGGGCCTCTTCACCCAAGAACTTTTTCAGATTCCTTTCGTGCTGCAAATAAAGTTAGTTTTATAGGCTATGTGTAATGTCTCGTGGAGCAAAGCAAGTTTAAGCAGAGTTAAAGCTCGAGATCAAAAGTTTTGTAGGCTAATCATTTTCGAGATTTAACTTAATGTACTTAATAATCAATTTTTTAAATGTATTAATAAGCATAGGCTATTTAATTGAGATAATATCGGCATTTCCGCATATAAATCATACGGTTACTTAACAAATTGATAAAAATTAAAATCGATTTTCACATTAATAACATAATACAGCTTTAAAACCACTTTAAACCGGCAAATCTATAGCGGACAGCAAAGCTTCCACAACTACAATAAACTAACCATTTTTAGCCAACACTGTAAAATAAAAAATAAATAACAAAAAAGTTAGTACCAAAACATCCCAAACAGAGCAGCAAATTAAGTTTGGTTCTAAAATCACTCACCATATGTAATAGTTTAATTTAAAACAATCTCAAAGATAGCAATAAAAGAAAAAAATGAATTAATAGAATATCCTAGCCAAATTTAAGACGCTATAATTTTTATGTTTGAATCCACCCCACACTCACCGATGGTGGCAATTATAGTAATAGGTATAAATACTGACCCTACATAGGTGTGAAACCTGGGTCTTCTTCAAATTTAGAGCACATCACCTTTAAATATCATTTGATCCACAAAATCGCGCCCTATATGCGCCAACTTCAAGGCACTATAACTTCTATGTTTGAATCTACCGCAAAATCATTGATGGTGGCAATTATAGTACTAAGTGTATATATTGACCCTACATAGGTGTGGAACCTGGGTCTTCTGAAAATTTAGAGCACATCGCCTTTAAACATTTGATGGTGCACAAACTTGCATCCTATACTCACCAAATTCGCTGAAGTGTGTTGGTTTACTTAAAATAGTGACCTCATATATATTTATACACAATTCAATATATTTTTGTAAAATTGACCAACAATAGCAAAGCTTGAAAACTAACTGGCCTGTTGATGCATCATACATATATTTTGCAATGTTCTCAAATGTAGCCTTTATAGTTTAGAAATGTAAACTAAAGATGATTAAAAATTTAGATTATCCGTCAATCAACTTCAATAAATAAGCTTTCATTACAAAAAAGAATAATTAAATCGGTCGAATAGAATTATGAAGAAGCAAATGCTATTTTTTTTTAATATCACCTGGTAAAACTGTAGAATGAAATTGCAGTTTTCAGAAAGTGCGGCTATTCTTTTGAATATTTTTGGATACTTTGTGTATTATGGGTGAGTGAAGTCCACTTTTTTAATTCAAAGCGAACTCGAAGTGAATCTATGAAATATGAATAGCATATAATTAAAAATAAATTGAGTATTTTAGATGAAAATATTTGTAATGGAAAATTGACAAAGCTGAAGTTTTTTTAAGCCAAGTCAAAGCTGATATTTGTTTCAAAGCAAAGTCATTTTAAAGCTTCGTACACCCATTTTATGTATATAAGCTTTCATTTTTTTTTAAATTGATAAGAATCAGTTTGGTAAGACTTAGGGAATCCTTATGCAATACGATTTTTTAACACTGCATTTTACTACCTGTTTAAGTTGTACACCCTAAATGAATCAATACATGTGTTAAAAATATAGGGAATAACTGTCTAGGTTTGGCTAGTAACCATATCTTCTATAGAGTAATAAATTATCATTCAAAGACAAATATGATTACTACAACCAGATTTATGAATTTCCTAAACCTTGTTTGTTTAAGAATGTTTTTGTTATTACAGGTAACACATTCCTTTATACAACAATATAAAAAGTTCAAAGTAGGTTAAACTTAAATATTGATGAAAATTCACATTAGAGTGCTTGTCAAAGATAGTACTACTTAATTTTGTCAATTTTTTAATTATTTTAAAAATAGTTTGACAAACCAAAAATAAAAATTAGGTATTTTAATGTCTAACATGACATTAGGTTTCCACCACAAATTTTTTTTACTATGCTAATGTTTTAGGGATGAGGAAGGTTTAATTTATAGGAAGTCTACTCATATTTGCATGGAGCGAGTGTGTAACATAATTTCTAAACCTCTCTGCCTCCCCCCTCCCCCTCCCCGCTCACCCTCAGTGCACCCTCTTAGAATTTGAAACAAAAGCTCTCTGTCCTTAAAGCTATTTTATTTAGAGAGTGATGCCTTAGCCATGTGATCCCTGAAGTGTGTCTTTGCACTCTAATGGGTTAATTTTTGAATAGTGCACTTTATCCCCAGAGTTATATTAAAAAATTGTTATAAATTAATTCTATAGTAAACACAGCAATAGGTACCATGAGCATTAGTTCACCCCTTTAATATATGTGGTTTCACTATTTTCTTTAAATTACCATTCTTTGTACAGCTTATAAAATACTAAAAATACTCAAATTTTGTCAGTAAAAATTTTTTAGCAGTAAATTTGTTCATTTAGAAATACTTCATCTTGTATGCCTATTATGTTTTTAAAGGCTTAAATACGTAAACAAGAGAGATAAGAAAAGAAAACTCTCTTCCTTCTTCTATAGCTCAATGATGTGTAGCTAAGTCTTTAGTAAACTTACATTGGTAAGCTTGTTCTCTCTATCCCGCAGCTGAGAGTTGAAGTCTTCTATCGCCTCGAGAAGTTCCTCGTTGGAGCCTTGGAACTCTTGCTTGATATTTTGTCGTAAGTCCTGTTGCTGTTGCTTAACATTATCCATTTTGTTCCTTAAATTCTCTGGGAGATTAAAAGAAACACACACACAATTTATAATCGATTTTTAATATTTATTTGGAGATACAGTCGAGTCTCAAGAGTTGAAAGAGAGCAGGCCAATCTTGAACTGTTGAAAACTAAAATTACACGTAATAGCCGAGGAAGAATAAATAAAGGGATATGTATCGGATTTTTAATGTAATAAGTGGATACTTAACATATATTTTTAAATTACATAATTCAAAAAAGTAATTCTATAAATGTAAACATAATTTAAAATGTTATTTGAATTTAAAATAAAATCTATTAATCATTTTCTGTTGTTTCTTAACATGTGATTTTTGTATTGCGGCACAACAATGCATTGTTCATCCTATGTAAAAAAAAAAGTATGTGCACCAAGCATAAAATTACCTCAAGCTAGTGACAGACATATATTTGCAAACAAATTACTCAAATACGTTTTGTCTTTATTAATGAGATTTAAAGTTGTATTCATACCAAAGTTATAGGCAGGTTTGTATGAGGGTTTGTATGCGAGTTTTTTTTTCCAGTCTCATTGCTTGTTTGGCTCCCCCGCATATGCTCTCATGACAAATTTTAAGGGAATGGATTTAAATTTAGAGGAAATGAACCCATATTTGAATAGAAGGATAGTGGAAAATAATTTAGGAAAAACCACCCTCAGAGTACCTGACCATGATTCAAACCTCGATCTCCCGACTATTGATAGACCAGTCTATTGGGAGAGTGACTCCTTATACCTTGCGATCAGCAACATGATATTTAAAAAATATTAATATTATAAGATTTATAAAATAGTTATTTAAATTAAGGTAGTTTAAGAAGCTTAACTACTTGATATTTCTATTACCCGCTTCAGTGACCAAATGGTTTAAAACGTCAATATTGTATTAGACTGGCTTGCCGATGACAGGGAATTAGGGGTTCATGTCACAGTTGGGTCTACTGGGGTGGTTTTTACTAAAATGGTTTCCCACTCTTTTTCCACACAAATGCGGGTAGATTACCTTTAACATGTTTTATCCATAACCCTACCCCGTTAAAGTAATCATCATATATGCACATAGCCTTTACAAGCAGTAAGATACGATGGTAAAAAAGAGAAAAAATTCCTATTCATAGAAATATCACTATTTTCTTGATAAAAAAGTTATTTCATTTTTTCTTCTTCAGAATTTAAGGAAAGAAACCCCATTTTCACAAACAATTTTAAAGGATAAGTGAAAATTCATTATTCGTAAGAATTGACCAGTGTGAATTCATTTAAATGTTATTTAGAACAGGATGATTTATGGAAGAGATATAATCGTTATGCAGCCCAATGTTTCAGGGAGACTGAAGTACATGTCCCAATCAGTGTATTTAGTTCTTCAGGACCTTTTTTCTTTCATGTAAATGTCTAATATATATAAGAGTTACAAATAAATGTATCAAATTTACAAACATTTAAGTATTTCTTTTGTGAATTTCCTGGTTTTTTTTGTTTTGTTTTTTTGCACAAACAAATATAATCTTATTATTTCCGATTTTTCAGGTGCATAGCAACCATCAATGAGAAACCAATTATTCTCATAACCAAAATTGTAAGATGCCAGGCCAAAATAGATAATAAATAATACAATAATATTCTCATAGCCTTTCCCCGCTCCTTTTGTACCCGAAAACCTTCATTTATTTGTATTTCAATATCATCTAAGAATTCTATTTTTAATTTTTAAATACAGTAAAACCCTGTTAGACCAAACCCCGTTATACCAAACCATGTTAGTCCAAACATGTCTTTTCAGAAAAAGGTTAAATAAATTCAGTCAAATGAAATATATTTTATGGGTTAGCAAAATCACAAGTTAAAAGAGAATTGTAAGAATGCTTAATATTTACATGTTGTAGTCAGCACAATGTGTAGTCATGTAACTAAAGATAATTACAGTATACATATTACGTGTTGCATATCAGTCGAATAAATGAAAATTTGACCAAACTCATTCAACAGTAATTAAAAATTCATGAAAATACTGTATACCTGTATTCTCCCGCTTAATCCTAATATTTGCTAATCTGAACCAGCTTCAGTCCTAATTAGTTTGAATTAATAAGGTTCTATTTTATATTGGGTTTTTTAAACTTATTTCTCAAGGTAGTTTATAAGACAAACAAATTCGCTAATGTAGCCAATAATATAACAAATGAAAACTATTATTGAAAATGCTTTGGCCCTTAATAGAAATTTAATGCTAGACAAAAAAAAAGGGTGCACAGACACACAAATTGAACTAAGATATCAGAACACCATTTTTTTCTAATCTTCTAAATTTCCTTCTTGTAATCAACTTTTATGAGGTAAAAAAACTATGTCTAGAAATTATACGTGTGCACTTACCTAATTGAACAAGTAACTTATTGATCTCCTTCTCCAAGGCATTCAACTCAGCCAAACGTTTGTTTTTTTTGGAAAGATCATCGGTATAGCCTTGGATTACCTCCAAAATTGAAACCAATTGCTGTTCATTATCACGGAGTTTACTCTTCTTGGCATCAGCTTCATCTTTTAGAATCTTATAGCGTTTCACAGTTTCTCTTGACACTTTTAACTCTATGAAATTAAATTATTTAAATATAATATATATATGTATATATATAAATAGACAAAATTTGATAATGCACAACATAGTATTTGATCTAATACTATATAGTATATAAATTCAAAATTTCATTGGAACTCAAGCCTTTTAGAAAATACAACATTTTTCAGGCAAAATTGAGCATTTCACTATTTTAATCAGGGGTTCATTTTTCACTTTGAGTCAAGTTCGAGTAGAGTTTGAATGAAAATTAGTTTTTTCAAGTTTGAATAGTACAGACCAATAGTTGTACAAGAAATATTTTAGGTTGAATTTATGTAATAGCTCCATGCATAAACCATAAATATCAACGTTTTTTTTAGAATTACACTTTTTTTAAATTGAATAAAATTTATTTAATCATGGGCATATAGCACAAATGGGTAATACGAACTGGTGCCAAAAAAAAAAATTAAGAATTTTCAAGAAAAAGATTTACATTTTCGAATACCCCAATTTTTTGAGTTTTGTAAAAATCTTCGAGTAGAATTCAATCAGCTAATAAAACACAACTCAAACTTGAATCTTTGGGTACTCGCATGCCACTATTATTTTATTGGTATTATTTTACACGCATTGATAATACCTAACAAAAATGACTGCTGCAGATCACATACCATGACATATGAATATGTGAAAATATATCTCGTAGCTTTTCTAAGTGTCATAAAGTGCCCTTACTTTAAAAATTGGACTATAATTTCAGATTTTATTCATAGCAATACACCTTGATTGTATGATATCAACACCACACACATATATAAATGAATATTTAAAAAAAATAGTTACAACTAAGATAATTTTGATTATTTACTAAATGTGAAATAGCTTATATTTGATCAAAGAATATATTTTTGGGGTATGAATAATGTATTAATTATTTTTAAAAAATTAATTGAATTAGGGTTTACCAAAATTGTTTTAGTTTTTTAATATTTATACACCTTTAATTAAATGCTTTCAAGTGGCTTTATTTATTAGTGCTTAGGTGTTGCTTTTACTCATTGATAAATTTTACTAGATTGCAACAAAGTGTTAAACTTGAACTCCCACACAATATTTTGAAAAAGGTAAGCCTACTTGATATAGGTATCCTTCCCTATTCTTCAAACCTTTTTACCAACACACTCTTCTCTACAACTTACTTAAGCAGTTTGCACGGCTATTTTAATGGGATGGTTAGTGCTGTAACCATTAAACGGATAGAAAGAAGATAAATTGTATGAACAATCACAAAATGTGATTCAATTTATTTTTAAAACTAAAACAATATAAATAAATTAGAATCTAGGAAAAAATAAAAATAACCAACCATCTTGAGTCTTCTTGCTTAGCTTAAGTACACTCTCTATGCACTTGTTATACTTAGTGACATCGAATATGTCATCAAATTTCTCCTTAAGTTTCTTGCCTTCATCCAAAGGCCTATGAAAAATTAAAAAATAAATGTTAGAGAACTTCATGTTTTGTATAGTTATTTTAAGTACCACACTTGAACCGAGCGATTCCTAGATATCATGATTGGCATGCACTAAGATCCCATTCATAATCTGTTTTATATGGCTCCGTTTGGACTCTAAAAGAAGCCAACAAGGCAGGTCAGCCCCTCCATGCACGCAGGAGTTAGTGGCCTTATGAGATCCAAGGGCTTGATTATTTAAAAGCTATGTATACACACGAGAATTCGACAACTTAGCTCATTCGGTAGCGTGGCTGTGTACTGACCTAAGGGACCTGGGTTCAATTGCCGGCATGGCCCCAACATTTATTAATGCTGAAATGTGAGTCTACCCTTCCACGGTGATTAATTAACGACCGGGGACTGGATGTTGTGTCTGTCCTAGTCTTCTTAAGTTTGATTATATGGTATGGGAAACTATGACCAGCCTAGCAAGCCGGTAGTGGAAAATGGATGGATTGAATAAAACAGTGACCCAGGTCATAGAATAGAAACAGTAGGTAATGAATACAACAACAACAAAAATTATACATACAAGAGACAATTCCCCCTAGGAAAGATGATGACACTCCTATTCTTTCCACCCACATTGTTCTTTGAGTAGCTAATTCCCTGTCTTTGTCTCTTGAATATTAACGTGAAGGTCATAAAGTAGTGGTCTAATTTGAAGAACTATGTGTGTTCAAAATACACTTCATACACAAAACTAAAACCCTACACATTGTTATTTACCGATAGGAAGCGTGGTCTCTCACTCCGTAACAAGAGAATAAATTGAGAGTTTTTGATAACAATTATGTCAAACTCAATTTTCAGTGGATTGGTACCCTCGATTCTTATTGGTATCAAAAGAAATGATAATCAATCTTAATATTACGATTCTTGATACTTTCAATTTCTAGCTATTAATGAAAGTATCGACAACTAAGCAAAACATAAAAAACCGGAATTAGTAGGAATTGATTAATTCTATGCTAATTTATTTGCGCTTAATTGTTCTATATTTTGGTTTAAATAATGACCCTATTGGGTGAAAAAACTTCTTTTTTTTTGCTATGCTATGAGGTTGATTAAATATGTTTATATATGAGGTTGGAAAAATAATGAAATAGGAAATGTTCTAGACTCAAAATCAAGAATCAAAAAATTGAGGTTAAACTTAAGAATCAGAATCAATAATCGGAATCGAGAAAAAGAGGTATTGTGAAATCTCTAACAACAATACATTGAGATATATGTTTGAGTTTAAGAGGGATGCACAAACATAAAAAAGAAGAAAATTACACAAGGAAGAACTTCCTAGTTTGTATGCATCTATGGTCATGCTAAGGAAAATCAAGGCACATATTCTGAGGTGAGGCGGTTATGTGGCAAGTATGGGTGATGACAGGTGTGTACACAAAATTTAAGTTGGGAAAACCTAAAGATAGAAAACCCCTTGTTAAGCAAAGATTACTATGGGAGGATAATGTCAAAATGTATGTGAAGGAGGATGGTTAGATGACAGGTTTGAGATAGGATGGATATGTCTCAGGATAGGGTTGAATTGCGAGCTCACGTACTGGCGGCCATGGACTATTGTGTTGTATAAGGCCAGAGAGTGAGAGAGAGTGTGCATGTGTGTGAAGGCAATTTATTTTGTTTTTAAAATAATCGACATTAGCACCAGAGGATATAAAAACATTTTAGGTGTCCTTTCACTTTAATTCTGTTCAGCTGATCGGAACATACCATGAGCGTTTAAAGATGTATTGTTACTGAGAAAGTAAGGATGCAAAACAGAAGAATTAATTTCTACTGTAGTAGTAAATGTGGATTTGATCAGTTAAAGGAGTGAGCTTTCTGCAAAAGTGTGCCCTACAATCGATAAAAAACTCTGCTTAGTCAGGGATTGAATCAAGCTGCTTAGCGGTTAACAGTACACACACACATCAGTTTTTTTTGTTGAGTTTCAGATTGTCCAACCTTTGAGTTGTCTTGAATCCATTAAATGAAAGAGTAAGGATGTTTTTGTAAGCACTCTAGACTGTCTATATTTTACAAGTAATTTTTATGGTTAACTCATTTCAACTCACCAGCATGCGTCTTCTTGATGGCAAAATATAACATTGTTTAGAATTGGTTTGGACACACCAAGTGCGGCACACAAAATATGATCAGCTTCAAGACACCTGTGTCGATAATCTTTTTTCTGCAAAATAATTATGGCCTATTGATATTAATAGCCAGGGTCATGCTTTTTATTCCCTAAAACTTATTTCTAAAAAACTACTTATAAAGCAAGTTAAGAATTCTAAAAAGATGACCTAAGGATTCTAAAATATGATTCCAAATTTTTCAAAAATGACCTAAAAATATTTTTAAAAAAACTTGAAATAAATGCACATGACTAGATCAAACATGTACTTTACAAATGCAAACTAAAAAATACATATGCAATGAAAATCCTTCAACTAAACCCTGGAATTCTGCTAAATATAAGATTGATTTAAAAATATCTGTTGAGAAATTTGAAAACGAGAAAAATGAAATGACTTCCGCCTTCCAATGCAACCCTCTCAAGCAAAGTTGCGGTGCCTCAATAGGAAATGTATTTTACAACCAGACAATACAAAGTTCATTGCATACATTATTTTTTTATTCTGACAAATGTGTGTTTAAAATTGAATGAATTTATAAAATATCAATATTTTTCAAAAACGCACTTATTTAACATGAATGCCTAATAAAATTGACTCAGAAATACCTAAAAAGACTCAAAAATTACAAAAACCAAGAAAATGTGACCTAGAGTTCCAAAATGATGAAAAATGGCCAATTAAATTTAAATTTCTACAACCAGGGGATCATTAACAGAATTTAAGTTAGTATGAACATTGTAGATGACATGTCATCAAGATCCAGGCTCTGTTAATAACAGAAGATTGAAGAAATTTTAAGCTAAAACATAAGAGATGTTTATTAAAAACTGTAAAGTTATAAATAGTCTATAAAATATTTTGTTATTCAAATAAAACAATTAGCAGCTCTAGGCCCCTACCAAATTACCTACATACAATGTGTTTAGTACATCTTACTTATAGCCCATTTAAGTTATAGGCTTTACATACAATGTTAGTTGCTAAAGTACAAAGCTGTGTCCGATTACTTACTTCACCGTTGCGATCTGTTCTGGTAATAGTTACATCCAGTGTCTTGAACTTGAGGTCATTTGCTTTCTGTACTCCCTCCATTATACGTTTCACAGTCCAACGCTCTTGGGTAGCATCGACAAAATTAAGCTTGATCAATGAATGAACCTTCAAGGGAAAGAATATATTTTTAGTTGTATGTTCAACTCGAGGGTTATTAGTGACTTCGTCTAAGGGTTAGTTCATGAGTGGGGTCAGAGTGGTGGTGGAACCTGGGAGGGGGGCATTACCACCCTCCTCCTCCTCCTAGATATATTTCAAATCCTTTGATATTACCAAATATGAATCTGAACTCCAAATAACCTCTTGATGTATTCCATTTTCAAAAATTTGCCTTAGAAGACCACTTTAAACAGCTTCTAGATGCCTCTAGCTGAAGAAAAAAATCAAGTGAAAGCTCTAAATAGCTTCTAAAGCAAGCCAGATTTCGAAAAATTCCAGGGGACCACTTCAAATAGTTTTTGAATTTTCAAACATTTGTTGGTGAAAGACCGCATCAAATATGTTTTAGAGGAGTTTAATTTTCAAAAAAATTCCAGGGAGCTTCTAAGAAGATTCAATTTACAAGAAAAATTCAAGGCAAGAAGCAATATAAATAATTTCTAGAATCATCCAAATTTCAAAAATTTCTCAAAGGAGTACTACTCCAAATAACTTCTCTAAGAGTATCGACATCTTATTCAAAAATTCAGAGGAAGGACTACTCCAAATTTTTTAAAAGAGTATAATTTTCTAAAATTGGGAGAGGACAACTCCAAATTGGCGACAACAAAACTGGAAAGTGGTGTTTAGGGTAAGGAGGTGATTTTCTCCTTCTGGAATAAATTAGCCCATTATAGATGTACTTCAACCCTTCTGATAGTCTTGAATATGAAGATGAAAGAATTGCATCAAACTGCAAATAAATTCTAAAGGCATCCATTTTAAAATTTTAGCACGAGAGGGTCCCTTGAAATGGATTCCAGATGCATATAATTTTCACAATGTCCAGGTGTGGATCATTCTAAATAGCATATAAAATCATACATTAAAAAAAATTGCTGGAGAAGACCACTTAAAATATCTTCAAGGGGCATTCAAATTTTTAAAAATTTCTAGGAGTGAATTACTTCAAATAGCTTCTAGAGGAATCTAATTTTTTTAATTTTTATTCAAGGAAAAAACTACTCAAAATAGCTTCTGAAAGTATCCCAATTTCAAAAACATCCTGGGAAAGAATACTCCAAATAGCTTTTAGGGACATCCATTTTTCAAAACATTTATTATTTAAATTTAAGGAGGCGGGGTTGGGGGTTGAGAAGGTAAGTCCCTAAATATTTTTTTTGTTTGCTCCCTGCACAAATAAGATTGCGCCACCACTTAGTGAGGAAGTTAATCGAGAGGAAGTTCACATACCACATTATTAGTGTGAAGAGGAGAGGGCTAAGCCATCCTCAATGCACCCTTCTGGGGTATGAACCGTTACCTCCTGCTTAACAGATGGCTATCTTGTGGCTACTGGTGGGCTCACCTTAATTAAACTCAAAGTTTATATTATTAGTGAAAAGCATTATCATTGTACAAATTTTTACTCTGTTCTCTGTATAAAGTATATCAAAAATATACTTCACGAAGTTTTGTAGATAAAAGCAAGAGTGAATGTTGGTGTGTGTTAGATATGATACGATACATTGCTCAATTAACCCTATGGATAAAATGTCAGTGTCATTGTATTCTACATACGAGGCATGTTTTTTAAGTAAGTACTGTTTTGAAATTCAGCTGCTGCAGCGCTGGGGTTGCCGTCCCGCGCATGCGCGTTGAATACCTTCATCTGTTGGCTAGCCACAGATGCTATTACAGAAGTATTCAACAGTGTTTATGTTTGTTTGTATTTAAAATGGCTCAGTCAATTAAAATCCTGCCGACTGTGAAATACACTTTGTTATTCGTTTTCTTCGTGCAAAAGATGTGAAAGTGGCTGAAATTCATCAGCAGATCAATGTTGAAGTGTATGGAGAAAACATGAGCCAAGGAATGGTAAGAAAATGGGTTAAAGCATTCAAAGATGGCTGCATGAATGTTCATGATAAGGGACGAAGTGGGTGACGTTCTGTCATTACTGAAGACTTGGTCCAGAAAGTTGATGAAAAAGTTCGAGAGCTGACGCATTAAGATTTAATCTTTATCTAATGAGTTTCCTCAAGATTAAAAAAATGTTCTTTATGGAATTGTGACAAAACACTTAAATTATCATAAGTTGTGCTCATGCTGGGTACCGAAAATGTTGACCAAGGCGCACAAACGTTTAGCCAGTGCGTTGACTTTCCTAGAGCAAAACAGTGCATTTGGTGATGATATTTAAAGCCAAATTGTCACAGGTTACGAAACATGGGTGGATAATGTTACGCCGGAATCGAAACAAAAATCCATGGAATGGCGGCATTCCACATCACCCAGGAAGTGAAGTTCAAGCAAACCATTTCAGTACGAAAAATCATGTGTACTGTGTTTTGGGACAGGAAGGGGGTGTTGCTTGTGGATTTTTTGCCTCATGGTGACAATAAATTCTGAGACCTATTGTGAAACTTTAACTAAACTGTGCCATGTAATCCAAAACAAAAGGCGTGGCATGCTGAGTAAGGGGATTGTTTTGCTTCATGACAATGCCCGTCCACATGTGGCTAATCTTACCCAAGATCTCATCGCATCATTTAGCTGGAAACAACTTGATCACCCTTCATACAGTCCCAATCTAGCGCCTAGTGACTACCACTTGTTCCTGCATTTAAAAAAGCATATTGGTGGTCAGCGCCATAATGATGATGATGACCTCAAAACGGCTGTGTTGCAGTGGTCATCAAATCAGGCGGCAGATTTCTATGAGGATGGAATTCAAAAGATGGTTGTACGATACAACAAGTACCCTAATATTGGTGAAAATTATGTTGAAAATCCGATTAAAGTACAGGCTTTCATGTAAAAAAATGTTAAAAAAAAATTACTCTTGTGTGTTTTAAATCTCAAAACAGTACTTACTTTTTTTTTAAAAAAAACAGGCACATACATTCTTCATACATTTCTATAATTACTAGGCTTATATGTTTGTTTGGAGCCTAATTGGAATTCTTGATAAAGCTTATCAAGTCAATAAACAAAATATTTCTAAGGCCCCTATCCAAAAGTAAAAAAATTGTTTTTATTGTGATGAAAATTTGTAATTAGCCTAAGCTTATAAATGAAACTTACCTCTGACACTTTGGACAGCTTGGGGTCATGTACAAAAAACTTTCCTTTGTCACTTCCAGGTGGGGTTACACCAGTTGTTGCGTACTTTAATGCTTCAATTATGGTTGTTTTCCCACATCCATTTTGACCCATTATTAACGTGATGGGAGAAATAAATTTGACACTTTGGCCGTCATCGTCAAATGGGCCGTAGCTTCTTACTCCTTGCAAATATATTGAATCTAGTTTTGACATACTGAAACAAAAATTGAAAACATGTTAAGTCTTAAGTTGTATCTGAAATAGTTGGCACAAGGGCACTTAGAAGCTAAGTGGGGCCTATAGGTCTACATACCCCAATGAGGCTGGCAATCACAATCGCACACAATGAAACGATCAATTTGCAGCTGAGAGCCTACAAATACATTGTGATGTGACTATTTTATGAAGACCATGATTCAATGCATTCAGTTTTATTTTAGAACTGCGATATTTCCAAAGAAATGCAACACAATGTAATCCAACTAAACTAGAATTGGAAACCTTAAGTACTTTTGACAAGACTAATTAAAAAAGAAGAGCAGTAAGTCAGGTAATTTTCCATTTCTAGTATCTAAAGTTGGAAAAAGTGTGGTGGGCTTTGACAAATAGGAAGGCTAGTATCTTCATTCCTCTCTTACTTTTTCTTGACCCATCAGAGAAATAAGAATTCTGATTGTCAAAAAAATTAAAAGATTTTAATAAATGATAATGTTTCATGACCCCCTGATACAGAAAAATTGTTTTAGTGATGCTGACTGTCTGTATCTCAGTCTCAAGCCATTATACAGACTGGGCTAAAACCTTTTTTAAAAAGCAGCGCGACTTACTAACCATTCGGGTTATAATTTAATCAAGTTATTTTAAAGTATGGTTTGAACAATTCTATCAACTAAATATACAATTTGGGTAGAACGGAATGAGAGAGATTAAACGCCTTAGTGACAATTTTAACAGGATAACAATGAGCCATGTCTTTCACGATGCTGTTATCAAACATAGGTCTAGTTAATAAAAAAAACAGCTAATTGGCAAGGTATATTATGTATTAAAATATAATAGTAAACTATAAATCATACACCATTTGTGATTACAAACCTGAATTATTCTTTTCCAAAGATTTTAAACGATGTTAAGTCTCTTTCGTATATAATTTTTAAACGAGTAATAAATTGAGTTTTAATAACTATACAGAAGTAAGCTGACTAATTTATTTTACTGCCAAAGACTGGCGCCATAAACACAGTGGTAGCCACTACATATACTTAAATTTATTTTTGAAAGAAAAATATTAGCTTTAAGTGTTGTATATATATGAAACTAGCGCTACAGCTCCATATAATTGCGTGCTAGTATCCAGGATCCGTCTATGGTAAAGAAAATATACATTACTACTAGATAACACAATAGATCCACAACAAACAGAACTATCAATTTATCATATGCTTTCCTCAAATTACTAGCCTTATTTTTAGAGCACACTAAAACAGAGGTGGGATATGACCGTTAGTATTAAAAAATGTATTTGGTGGAGCCTACCTTGGAGTGGGGTCTTTGGCTGAATATCCAGAAAAATATGAGTGCAATGGTCGTATCTCCGAGTATTATCTTCTTATTAATTAATTCGTGAGAGGAGCTCCCTTAAACAATCGCATTTTATGAGTACATATTAGATATAAAATATAACACACAGATTGAACATTATTAACATATTATATACAACATAGTCGCACACTAAGTCATTGACACAGAGGGTTTGATAAGCGATTCCTAGGAAGGAGAACGAGAGTGTATAACTGAGACGTGACTGAGAATTGTGTTCAACGCACCCACCTTGTTTGTAGAGTCCCACACAACATGTGTAACAGGGTGGACTTTTGGACGATGGAAGAGGGTAGGGGGTGGCAGATTCCAAGAAATGTGCAGGCACGCAGAGTAGAGAAAGGGGAAATAACCAGTAAATGGTATTTAACAACGAGCAATGTTTTTAAGTGAACATAGCAAATAATGGAATATTCAAGATTATCTTTGCACTCGCCAGGCAATGACAAAGCCCTGACATAGTTACATGGTTTTTCTGAAATCTCGGAAGTTCTTTGGAGATATTTAAACCTTCCAGAAAACAGAAAAATAAGTATAAATCTCCCAAAATTCTTTTAAACTAAATTTTATGAAATTCCGAATTGAGGGAGAAATCAAGCCCAAAATGTGACCAAAATCCAGACTCAAGCCTTAGAATTTATAAATTCGATATTCCCATAAACACACACATGAGGTGTGCACCCGTACAATAATGCACCATCTATTAATTCTTTTTATGTCTTTCCAACCTGTTAAAAGGTTTGCAGACCAGACAACATGTCTAGACCTCTATTTTATTTAAGTATTGACAGGGGTCATAAAACGTGCTTAGTTGCACTTTGAGTTTTTTCTTTCATCAATGGCTCCGAAGATATTATCTTCAAACAGCTATGCACACTAGTTGATTCACTCCGATGCCACCATGCTTTCAGTCCAATTTCTAAGCCACATATCCCTAACTACTCGCGATTCTCGTCTACGGGATAGCCGAAAAAATATATGTTATAAATTATACTTAACATCCTATATTTAACATGAAATTGAACAGGCGCTTACACAAAAGAACGCTGTCTGATCTTAACACATAAACTAAAGAAACTTTTGTAGTGTAATTAAGAATGTAATTTATACGTGCCACTTTATGTACAGGATAAATCATTAATAAATGTTAGAAAGTTTCAGGAACATGGCTAACTACATAGTGTGAGGATGGAACCTATAGTTATCATCAAATAAAAAAAGTCGTTTTGGAAGCAACCATGATGAAGTGAAAGGCACAACACTCTCAATGTACAAACACACTGAACAGTAAATTCCACTAGAACTAATGTCTATTGGCACAAAGTTCAGAAGTTTGAACATATGGGTGAGGGGCAATGGTGACTCGTCGTATAGGGTTGAAGCACTCCTTGAGTTATTTGAACTACTTGTGAATAACAGCGTGGTCATTATCATCTGCATCATCATCATGGTATTAGCTGCTAGCTGATTAAACATTAAAATAATCGTCCTTCTTAATCACTTTATGATTGCTACACACTATAGCCTTATTCTGCGCGCCTGCCTAGTAATGGGGTATAGAGTAGAAACACAACAATATTTCTCCATTCCAGGCTGTGGCCTCAAGCAGTCCAGCTGGATATTTGGCGTATGAGCTAGCGGTGGTCATTGGGTGGAGAGCACACACCAGGGTGGGGTAAGGAGAGGGTTTTGCTATATGGTGCGTGTACGGACTGTTCTGTAATGCAGCCCCGACAGTCAGTTTGTGTGTCTAGCAGTGTGTTATGTGGTGCACATTTTTTGTTGGGCTGTAATAATTGTGTTTGCAAATCGCATTTAATATATCAGTGTAGTAGTAGTGATCTTTACAGCTGGAAGTTAAAGATGTGTATAGTTTTATGAGTGTGGGGGGAGCGGGAGATTTCTTACTTTATATATTATTTTCAGAAACTCAGAATGACCTTAAAAATATACTTTTAGGGCTTACATTTTTAAAATTCTATACCCCCAGGCCTACTGGTAGTCCCCCTAATGCAGCCCTCCCAATGTTGATATCCACGAGCCATGACTGTGAGGGGGAGAAGGTTTTTCAAATAATATAAGGAAAAAGATTTTAAAAATAACTAAAAAAATATAAGCTGAATTGTGATGTACCTATATAAAGTAATAAAGATATGAATTTAGTACACACTTGATCCCTTAATGTGCATTCAATTTCAAACAGTCTTGGAGTATTAAAATATGTAATTCAATTCTTTAGGCACAATACTCAAGTAGGAAACCTTTAAAAAAAACTGTTGCCAAGATTCTGCCAGAGTCATAAAATTAAGACTCCTAAGTGTCTGTGAAACCAGGTTTATCGAGCACCTGACATATTTAAATACTTGTAACGCCCCCTTCTTTCATCACTCATAAATAACAGTAAGGGATGGTAACAAGAGAGTTATTTTATTTAGGTAATAAACAAATAAAATTCAATGAGATAGTGAAACAACTTAAAGCGTTAGGTGCTCAATATATATATATATATATATGAATCGTGAATTCCCCTTCAATCTAATATGTACTGTAGAGGAGGTAACGATAACTATTGCAAAGTAAATGTATAACAAAGTAGAGACTGGGAAATATTTCAAAAGATTAAGAGAAATAAATGGGTAACAGTAAATAGATTTACTATATATATAAAGATGATATAGGGTTACAATTGATAAAAAAAAAATTAATTACAGGCCCTAAGAATAATAGACAGTAATAAATGTCCTTTAAATTGGTTAGGGAAAACATGTAACTCTTAGAAGTTTAAAGGAAAACATTAAGTTTCAAAATGAAAAGTATGATAGGATTTAACAACTCCAAAAATATAGGAACTTCCCGTAGCACGGGATAATACGTGTCCATGACGACACGGTGGCAACCAAAAGGAAGTTAAGTTGATAGAGAGTATTGGATTCCAAAACAGCTGGGCTAGCGCCAGACTACCACCAGAAGGGTCTAAACAGAAAACATGGCGAATTAATTACTAATAAAAATATAAAAGCAAATCCTATAGTTTTAGTTATTAAGCTAAACGTCAGCCAAGCTACAGTGCTCATACCACTTCTTTGGTGCTGACTGACAGCTCTGAAAAGTAACCAGAACAAATTATGTATCCCTACGCCGGACCATATGATCTGCAAAACCATGTGTTTAGCAGCTGTCACTTCTGACAGTCAAATTTTAAGTTTATACAAGAAACCTATATGACTGTTTTATTTATTTTCTATATATTGTTGACCTTGATATGTTGATGGCCTAGTATTATTAATTTTTTCAAGAATATAATATTTTTAAAAAAAAATAGCATTTAATCCCATATCAGTTTTTATTGTAATAAATAAAGTTTTAATAAAAAACTTCCAATTTTCTTATAGAAAATTATAAAAAAACATTTTTTTTTGTTAATATTAGTATTATTAACAACATTAATAAATGTGAAAAATCTGAATATCAATTACTACAAATAGAAAAAAAGTCAAACATTTTTAAGAGTATTACAACATGTTGGTGACCTGGTGGTCTAGGGGTAAGGTGTCAGACTTCTGTACTGGGGGTCCGGGGTTCATTCCTCAGTCCCGGCACAAATTTATTTGATTTCCAAACCCTTTCTTGATCTCTGACAAGATGTGTATTAATCACAACTTGTGAATGTGAGGAATGCCAGGCTTCCACCGTGGTTCGGATACCATGTTAAACTGTAGGTCCTCCATTTCATTTCACAATTGTCCTACTGTTACACATTAGTGTAAGTGCGTGTAACCCAAATGGGTATAATGATAATAATAATAATAATAATAATAATAATAATAATAATAATAATAATAATCAGAAAACATTCTAAAGTAGTTTAAAGTAAGGAGTGGTAATAAAGTTAAAACTTAGATTGAAAACTCATAAATAGTTATATGGATTATTTGACTTTTAATATTTAAAAAAAAATTATTTTATTTTGCTTTGCTTTTAATGAGCTACAAAATATAAAAAAAAAATCTACAATAAAGTGATTAACATCAACTGAATTAAAACATGGCTTGACAAGTCTAAAATTCACATATAATATTAAAATTTTATTTACAAAACTTGGATAAAACCAATTAAGGACAAAAAGAAAGTTTTGGTGTTGTGACTAGACATCCTTGATATAGAGATACTTAAAGACTTTAGTGTATAAATCTATTTTACAAATTAGCTTAGATAATAAGATGGATTTTTAAAATGTGGAAATTACAGTTGTGAAAGAGTTTAAACACTTTTTGGAGTGAAAATGCCTTTAATGTGTGTGCGTTGTGTAAGCTTGTATGAGGTTTTCACTAACCTGTACAGAATGATATGGAGCATTGTTAAGAACAATAATGGAAGGTTCCTCGAGGCTAATCAGTAGCTGGTTTTTCATCCAGGTTTCGAAATTTTCCCCGTTCATTTCCCCGTGATAATCTCCTGTGGTCTTCTTTGATGCAAATAATAATTCAGCACCTTCCACAAAGCCCTTTCTTGGACCAGCATGCAAAACTATAAAGCTTTTGCCATCATTCGTCGACCACCTCTTACAAGTAAATGTTGAATTGTCTTGCCAAAACGACAGATTAATAACTTAACCAAAGTTTTACACAACCTCAGGCTTGTGCTCTCCTTTACAATCTGTTATATTATATTGTTTTAATATGTAGGCCTATTTATAATGACTTTAAATAATTTAACAAACAAAAATCAATATCCTAGAAAATATGTTTAGGCCTATAAAATAAATGTCAATGACAAATCAAAAACTATCCTAATTAACAAAAATCTATTTCATATTCACTCCTCTTAAACAGTTTTAACAATATATCAATATCAATCAATATCCTAGAAAATATGTTTAGGCCTATAAAATAAATAACAATGACAAATCAAAAGCTATCCTAACTAACAAAAATCTATTTTAGATTCACTCCTCTTAAACAGTTGTAACAAAGTTTCTAATAAAAATACAATAACTTATAACTTGAAGTCTTAGTCTGGTATTTATTTAATAAACACTAGATAAAGACTCGAAAGTAATTTTTATTACACTTCACAGATT
Source organism: Timema californicum (assembly GCA_902141385.1). Lineage (NCBI taxonomy): Eukaryota > Metazoa > Arthropoda > Insecta > Phasmatodea > Timematidae > Timema > Timema californicum. The sequence goes on along the minus strand of CABFOW010001185.1, from coordinate 64,631 downwards.
TTTTTGGAATATAAAAATTTTAAAACTCGAGGTTTGGCCTAGAGGGCAACACAACACCATCTTGGGGTTAAAAGATTTATTTTATAGTCTTGATAGACTTAAATTTTCGAATAAAGTATATAGATCACTGAGAAACACTCGCTATTTTATTTTATCACACGCTTTAATGTTATATTAGATAAATAATTATTCAAAGATCACCAAAAAATCCGTTTATTTTCCGAGGATAACACGCTCACACAACGAAATAATATTCACAAAAGAACACACAGATTACTAACTAGCCAAATTAATGTTCAAAAAAGACACTGTACTATTCAAATTAGTAATAAAATTATTAACGGGTAGCATAGACACGCATAAATACCAATAAATAGTACTAAACTATATAAAGTATTTTGTTCAACTTGTTGATTGACCCACGTAGTTTTAACAACTTTATTGTATACGATAATTCAATGTTATACTGTATTTTAAAAGTGTAATATTTTGGTTATGAGAATAACCGTTTAGTTCGTAGCTTAATATTGAAGTTTTCTTTTGCTGTTTAATTAAAATTAATTATTAAAAGCAAGAGGACGTTAAAAGTGGCCTTATTTCTTGTAAACAAAGATGGCCACTGGGTAAAAGCCAGTAGATGACGTAGAATAAAAGGAGGTCTTCTGGAAGTAATTCGGCCATTGTGTTAATACTCGTTGTTTACAAGATTTAAACTTTATATTATTTCACAAACACTTTGAATGTTATTTCCTCTTTATTACCACAAACCATTTATTTATGTTAAAGATATACGAGGGCAGCTATAAAAATATTAATATCTGAATATAATAACATTAAATGTAGAATTTCACGCTCTATTTAACCGGTAATTGCCACAAGAATGAAAAGAAAAACTAAAATGAAATCACTAGACTTTTTTTTCTTACATTTGATTATGAAAAGAGAAATTATACTGTAATCTTTGAGGAAGTATTGTTAAAAGTGATTGATAATATTTTTAGTAATTATAATAGTAGTAATTAGTAAATAATAATTGTTTCCAAATATGGTGACAAAAGTTATTTTTAGACAATGTTGGCGTAACTGATACCATTTGCTAGCTTCTGCTAGCTGTCATGTAAAACCACAAAAGTGGTAAGTCCACTGTAGCTAGCTTGATTTCAAATTAAGAAAGTTCCCATAGACACACTAAATAATAAATGGTAAGAGGACGGTCTGTCAATTACAATAGCAGAGTGCTAACAATCAGATGTCAACACAAAATTGTACTGTGGCCGGTCCTTTCCCAGTGGGTACTGCCAGAGCACTTAATAGTACATTTATACCATTACCCACTCCCTGGGGTATACATCAAATCTAGTACACACTAACTTTAAATACTTGGACAAATGAGGTGGCAACAAGGGGCAAAAGAAAATACTATCTGTGCGGGTCACTATACAAAACTAGCCGTGTTCCGCACTTTGCGCATCCAAAATAGTAACACAGAAAAAGGGGTGCCAATAAGAATGCTGTGCGATACTGACCTAACTAGGTCCTCAAATAAAGGCGTTAGACAACCTGCTTGTAGTCACACAAAAATTCGAACAAGTGAGCATGACGTCCACGGCATTATGGGATATTGTGAAGTCGTAAGGACTTAAAACGGATTAATGAACTTATGGAGAAGAGGAACCTTAAAACAAGGTGGTTGTTACATAAAGAGCTCAAAGCCCCTGTATTTAAGCTATGTTATATGGACATAGGGAAAATATATAGTCAGACTATCTGACTAAATAAATTAAGTCAAATTGATACAAAACCAAATTTAGTCATTCTGACTAAAACAACAAGTCTGGAGGACCTAGAAAATATTATAGATGCTTCGACTAACAGAAACACAATCATTCTCTTTGACTACTGCAACAAGTCTGATAAACTTCTAAAACATTTTAGCCGCTTCGACTAACTAAAGTAAGTCAGAAGGACACAGACACAAAATTTAGTCACACTCACTAAAACAGCAAGTCTGAAGGACTTAGAAAACATTAAAGCCGCTTCAACTGACAGAAACAAAATAAGTCTCCTTGACTACTACAACAAGCCCGAAGGACTTGGATATTTGTTGAATACTTGGAACATCAGACGAGATCCCCTCGACGATGAGGCGGTGAGAACCACGACCCAAACACCAAGACCCTCAGTTTCTTCTTCAGGTGCTGGAATAGAGGTTCCTCCTTCGAGGCTATAATATGATAAACTACAGTAGAATGAACCTAGGGGTTACCTATTGTAACCTCTTTGATAATTGCGGGATACCTTCTTACACCCATGGATGGCGGTTAAAAATACATAATATAATCTATAATTAAATTGACCTTAATTCCAAATTCCTATCAGCCCCGTCATAATAGCAATTAACAGGCAAATCAAATATCCAGGAATTAACAATTAATCTAGTAAATATGAGAAAGTTATTAAGTTGCCCTTATAGGCGATTCCCAATCAGTCCAAACAATAACAATGTGGTCCCATTTAGCATACATCCTCCCGATTGAATCGTACATACCTAATGAAATAATCTGCCAAAGTTATAATTTTCGGGCTTACGCCTCCAAACGGTTGTACAAACATTAGATATTAAAGTCAAAACTGCAGTAAAAACTTGCAAACTCGTTGCCCCGTCTTTGACTAACATATAACAAACTTTCAAAATATCTAACAATAATAAACAATCTCCAAATTAATAGCAAATATTTATAATCCCTAAAAAATTAAAATGGGCAGAGCTGTAGCATGACGCTATCTGTTTAGTGCCCGTCCCGAAATGGCACTACTCAAAAGATATAAAACCTATCCGTTAAGCGGATAAGCAAAGGTTTAAAGTTAAAATACAGGAGCCCAAAGTCCTTGTAAACGATCATAATACCAAAGGCGGACAAACCGTTTAAACTAATTGCCAAAAGATAGTAAACATTCTCATGGCTTGAAGAGCAAATTTATTAAGTTCATTTCACGTTAAAAAACCCCATCAACATTAAATATTACAGGTCCAGATCAATAATTTTGTATAGGATAACGTTTTAAGCTCAAAAGGAATTTAGAATCTTCGAACGTTAACTAGCCTTCGACAACGTCGCTCACCTTGCAATCAATGTAAAGTGTGTTTACATCACAGAATCCTATCATTATATATATATATATCCTAAGAATATGCCATATAATCTCAAGGTGCGGGAACAAAGGAGAGACAGAGAGGTAACGGGTAGTATGCTTATAGAATATTCACTAACATTCCATACACCTTCAAACACGAGCGAAAGAACAGTTATTTGGGCTTTCTGAGCACGGCTGACAGAACGCATCGATCTCGCGCATACCGCTCTTAATTTTTTTTTATTGGGCGCGGATCAGCTCTCATGACGGGTAACGAACCTCGGGCCTCAAATCAGTCCAGTATTACACAGTGCCGCGGTGAGTTGTAGAGTCGTGGTCTTGACGAGACTAGTCAACTGGGGCCAGGATGGTGAGTCAAACCACCTCTTTGCGTTCATATGTTGTAGCAAGGTTACATACTTAAGTCGAGCTTCTTCCCACGCTAGCCCCAAGTCTTCAAGAACTAAAAAATGGACCGGTCATTTTCAACCCTTGCATCAACACTTTTAGCTGCAATGGAGAAAGGAAGCTTAATAGTGGCAGTACTAATTTGTGAATACCTACCTTTTCAGCCTCACTTTACCACTTTCAGCATACCTTCAAATCCTAACAAAATAGCTTCTGCGGTTAAGTTTAGTAAAGATTACGTACATACGTTAAACTATCTCTGCACTAGGGACAAATATAAGTGTTTAGTAATATCTTCCAGAAATCTTTGGTTATTGCTGGGAACATTTTTGAAATTAAGATTGATGTTCCAAGGCAAGCAAAATAACAAACAAAAAGGGACAACTATCCTCATGCCTCATGATAAGTAGATATTATTAGAATATCACTATTCATACCATATGTAGACGGATTAATTGTGAATTTCAAAAGAAAAGTCAGCCAAACTAAAGAGAATAGTTTTTTTTTCTACCAATGAGATGTTGCTTCCAAAAGCCGTAAAAGGAACCATGTAGAGAACAAAGACTGAAGGTTTTCTATGAACACAAGGTTTCTCAAACAACACTTGAAACAGAGTACATCTTGTGGAGCAAAGGGCTGTTGTAAAAAAAAATGTTTCTTATGACTTTAAAATATGTTTCATAATGTAATACAACATGATTTCTGATAAAAGTCATATACAAATATTGCCCTATTAACTATGTCAAGCAAATGATAACTTGTTAAAATTTGTAAGTGTCTATGTGTTAATGAATAAATTTAAATAGTCTACATATTTAATACTCATGCCATACATTAGTGTTAGTAGCATTTTACTTTTAAATTTCACTTGTAAAAAAAAAAGCAAACTTATGCATAAAAAATGTTATGTAATTTAATCAACTCTCTTCCTTAACAAAATTATGACTATGTGACTGGGAACAAGCAGGTGGTCACCAAAGTTGTATCACTTTTGGTGGCGTGGTTACCTCTACACCAGGAAAGTTATATTTGCCAAGTTTATCTCGGCTGTAACAAGTTCAATTCAACACTTGCTGAAGGATATAAGGCGTTATAGTAGCTACAAACGCAGAGCAGTCAGGAACATAACACATATTGTTTCAATACGTAGAGCCTAAGGTTGTTTGAATATGATGTTAGTTTGATTTATATTTAGATGGTTTTTGTTTGGTTTTTAAATACTCTACAATGGAGTTCCAGAAGTATCAAAAATAAGGAAATGGACCTAGAACGATTATTAATACATGCCTTTATATCGTTGCACTGAGTTAAACTACGTGACTCAAGTTGGCCCGCCACATTGCTGAAAAAAAATTTTTTTTTTGTCTAATCGTTTGTGCTCTATTTGTGCTCATATGTGCCCGAACATGAACATTTGTGCTGTGAAACTGGCCAATTTAAAAAATATTTAATGTGGCGGGCCAACTTGAGCTCAAGCTAGCCCGCCAAATATTGAAAAACACAACATAACAAAATTTATTTAAGTCAATCCATTGTGCTCCGTTTGTGCTCATATGTGCCCGAAAATGAACATTTGTGCTTTATTATTAGAAAATCTAGAGAACATTTAATGTGGCGGGCTAACTTGAGCAGTCCCTATATCATAACCTGTAGAAAAATTGAGCTCAAGCTGGCCCGCCACATTTTAAAATATCATTGTAACGAAATTCTGTTAACACCATTCTATTAAGCTTCGTTTGTGCTCATATGTGCCCGAAAATGATTATGTGTGCTCTAAAATTAGGCATGCTATATAACATTTAATGTGGCGGGCTAGGTTGAGCCTTCCCTATACCATAACATGTAGAAAAATTGAGTTCAAGCTGGCCCGCCACATTTTGAGATATCAATTTAGCAAAATTCTGTTTTAACCAATCGTTTTTATTTCGTTTGCGCTCATATGTGCCTGAACATGAACGTTAGTGCTGTGACCCTAGGCCTTTTATATATCATTTAATTAAGGCGATCCAACTAGAGCTCAAGCTAACCCGCCACATATTGAAAACAAAACATAACAACATTCTATTCTCACCATTATTTTGTGCTTAGTTTGTGCTCATATGTGCTCGAAAATGAACATTTGTGCTTTAAAATTAGAAGATCTAGAGAACATTTAATATGGTGAAAATAGAATGTTGTTATGTTTGGTTTTCAAAATGTGGCGGGCCAGCTTGAACTCAATTTTTCTACATGTTATGGTATAGGGAAGGCTCAACCTAGCCCACCACATTACATGTTATATAGCATGCCTAATTTTAGAGCACAAATATTCATTTTCGGGCACATATGAGCACAAACGAAGCTTAATCGAATGGTGAAAACAGAATTTTGTTACATTGATATTTAAAAATGTGGCGGGCCAGCTTGAACTCAATTTTTCTACATGTTATGGTATAGGGAAGGCTCAACCTAGCCCGCCACATTAAATGTTATATAGCATGCCTAATTTTAGAGCACAAATATTCATTTTCGGGCACATATGAGCACAAACGAAGCTTAAACGAATAGTGAAAACAGAATTTCGTTACATTGATATTTAAAAATGTGGCGGGCCAGCTTGAACTCAATTTTTCTACAGGTTATGATATAGGGAATGCTCAAGTTAGCCCGCCACATTAAATGTTCTCTAGATTTTCTAATTTTAAAGCACAAATGTTCATTTTCGGGCACATATGAGCACAAACGGAGCACAATGGATTGACTTAAATAAATTTTGTTATGTTGTGTTTTTCAATATGTGGCGGGCTAGCTTGAGCTCAAGTTGGCCCGCCACATTAAATATTTTTTAAATTGGCCAGTTTCACAGCACAAATGTTCATGTTCGGGCACATATGAGCACAAATAGAGCACAAACGATTAGACAAAAAAAAAAAAAAAATTCAGCAATGTGGCAGGCCAACTTGAGTCACGTAGTTAAACTTGGAGTCCCAAGATCACGTTGCTATTAATAATGATTCTCAAAATATTTGGTCTAAAAACTTTCCCAGGTAATCTATCTACTGTGATAAAGACTAATAATATACAATACCCCTGAAAATTCAAAGATGTAATTTTTCTTTGCTTCAGATAGGGTTTTTGTAATAATAGCTTAGTATAAACCAACACCGGACAATTGTGACACAAATTTATGATAACGATTTGTCAGTAGACTAGCCACTCTTGTTATTATCCTCGCAGACATGAATGCGTACCACACTGAGGCTACTGAAAATCTCTAAGAGAATAGATGCCAAGGTCTTATAATATTTTAAGAAGTATTAAATATATACCGAGAATGGGACTAAATAGCTGGAGCAACCAGTGTGCGTTGTTCTATTGTATAGGGCGAGGGGATCAGATAAGTAATCAGAGTTAAGATAGGGCAATTAACAATGCTGCCAAGTCCCATCTCGTTTAAACGCTTTTATGCTTCAAGCATGTAGGCTATGTTTTTCACCATGCATGGAAAATGAATGTATATCTATATTTCTATATGCATGAGTAAATGTATAATTATAAATTAATTAATGCAAATATTTATGTATTTATTTGTTATTATTATAATTATTATTAGCACCGCGTCTTACTACCCGTTCGGGTTATACGCACTTACGCTAATGCGTCATGGTAGCGTGATTGTGAGATGAAATGAAGGACCTACAGTTTAACGTGGAATCCGAACCACGGTGGAGGCCTGGCATTCCCCACATTCACAAGATGTCTTGTCAGAGATGAAGGAAGGGTTTGGTAATCAGATAAATCTTTGCCAGGACCAAGGATTAAACCCCGTCCGCCAGCAAAGAAGTCTGATACCTTACCCCTGGACCACCAGGTAACTATTTATTTGTTGAAATATGTCATCGTCCAGCCAAGACTAACATAACTGTTCAACAGTAAATAAGGAGAGGAATCAAAATTCTAACAGATAAGAAACGTCAACTTATTTAAATGCCTAAGACATTACATTTATAATTAGTGTTACACTTCTGCACTTATATATGTTATCTAGTCTTTGTAACAAATGGTAACTCAATACAAGTATAACCTTAATGAAACACATCCGTTTATATTCAATTAAATCTCCTAAATAATAAATTATCTTGATGTTTAACATAGGCAAATTATATAAATAATTAACTTGACCAGATAAGTTCAATACTAATAAATTTTTAACACTTATTTTTGCTAAGATTTTACTTGACAAGTCATGCATGCCATTCATTTTAATATGTTTTTTAAAATGGTTTTTTGTTGATATTTTACACTGTTAATTGTCCTTGTTCACATTTGTAAGGTAGGTACATCAAAAACAATCCAGTCAATCTAATGAATCTTATGTCAACCATTCTATCAGTCATTCTTATAAATTGCTTTAAATATTTTAATCGTTATAGAACACGCTTTTCTTGTTAATCTGTTTTTCAAACAATTTACTAGAGTATATTAATAATTCAACTAATAAGTTATATATTAATGGCATATCAATTACCTATTATTTTTGTTTAATAACTCCTACTTGATAAGTCTTATCTTTCATATAGTTTTAAAATATTTTGTAAGATTTATTTAAATTTATAGATATGTATTAATGATCTCTGTTAACATTTTTTAAGGTATTACTAACTACAATCTAGTCAAATATCCAATTTATTTTCTAGTCAATCTGCTTATCACACACTCCTTAACCTTTTATTGCAATATTTTATCATCAAAGAATACTTTTCCCTTGTTTATCTGTTGATTAAATAATTTTGAATAGGCCTATTATTATTGTAAAAATCTTACCAATGACCTTTTAGAAGTGCTGTTGTACTTATTTTAAATACAATTGTTTTAATTACCTTCATAATTCATGAAAGAATGAGTTCTTTCTCTAAATAAATCGTCTTGTGGGTTATTTAGTCTTGATTTTTGTATTCATTTAATTGATTTAAATAAGTTATACATATCAATTCAAGTAAATGTAACATCTAAGTACGTTCCTTATATTAATTTAATTTCTAGTTGCTGTTCCTAGCTATTGATACCTACATCATGATAACATGAGATTGGCAGCTTAAGATACATAAGGGTGAATAGCGCCAGTGATGTTGATAGCATTGATACTTTGGGGTGATTAGTAGTCTTTGTGGTTGTAGCAATGAGATTCCAGGGTAGTTAGTGGTCATTAGGTTGATAAACATGGAATGACAGACGTATTGCCATATTTTAAACCAAACTTTAGCTTATATTTTCTACTTTTTCATTACCTCATCATTCAAATAACTATTTGAATTTTCCATATGAGCACTATCTTTCTCCTAAATAAAATAAATTCCACTTAAAACTTTTATTATTATTGCTGCACAGATAATTTATCATTTTTGTCACACCCATAACTTTCTTCTTTCACTAAGCATTAAAATAGGTACTTTAAATTTCAAGGTAAAACGTGTTATATAAATAAAATGTATGTAATACAACTAAATCGGCCAGCACTTAATTGATGCTGTGCTCTAAAAATGTATATGTTACTATGTCAATAGTTTAATGGACTTGTCTTATATATGTAATAATCTGTTATATCCCCTGCATGATACAATACTATCTCACAAGGTGTAGGCTATCAAACTTGTCTAACTTGCCTGATTTTCTACCATACAGTTTACATTATACACAATTGGAAGTTCTGGCTATATTAGTGATTTTGGAGAATTGCTTAATGCATTCACAGCCTTAGCCTTAGCCTGGAGAAAGTTTCCAAAGTCCTTTGATAAACTGTCATATCCAGTAGCGGATTTAGGCTTAGGCCCGTGAGGCCCAGGCCTAGGGCGGCAAATTTTGAGGGGCGCTAAAATTTTTAAGATGACTAAAATTAAAAATCGATTGGGTTTTCTGTAAACTGTAAGACCAAATTTTAAAGTTTATTTTATGTTTAATTTATACCTGAATTAGATTTCTTATTATTATTGTTATTATTTTCATTATTTTATACACACACACA
>CABFOW010001185.1:35493-55051 GCA_902141385.1 Timema californicum | reverse complement strand
ATATATATATATATATATATATACTGTTACAAAAAAAAAAGGGCGCCATATCGTCTCGGGTCTAGGGCGTCCTCAAACCTAAATCCGCTACTGGTCATATCATTATAAATATTAGTAAAGCCCCAGTTGATCATGTATATTTTCACACCACTGTTTCAGGGTGGTCACAAAATTGGAGGTGTTGCATTATTGTGCATTTCATAATTTTCCTAAATACATGTATATGATATAGTTGTGTACAAATAATAGCACATGCATAAGTATAATTTATTTAATATATTTACCTTTTTTTAGCGATTTAGTATGAATTAAATCAAATCTTAGAACTCACAATATTTAAGACACAGTATGTTTCAAAGTTAAGGTTTATAGAGACAATGATTCCCAAAGTGAAGATGTTAAAAATCACTTTTTTTCTTTTATTGTTTTATTAAATGCATTTTGTTGCCTTCTAAAATGTATTACAATCGACCTTTTTTTATTTATATTAGGTTATAAATTAATATAAAGCATCTCTTCCTATAGAGATTATTTTTCAACAAAAACATCTTTTCGAAAATCATCATTAATGGCTACATTATGTCATATGATTTTTCAATAATAACTAAAACAAATTTGCCATAAACAATAAAATGTGAAGCCCAAAACTATTCAAATAAATATTCTTGCTTCCTCTAATATTGGTTAATACTTTTTGAGCGATTTTTTTTCTATTTATTCAATTCTTATTAGTTTAAAATCAACTAGTGATAGGTTGATTTTAATTGGTATCACTCATACATTTTTGGGAAAATTTTCAATTTGATATCAGTTACTGAGTAACTTGCTATTTATGAAAATTATGAATATTTTATTTACAAAGCAGTCTTTATCATGACTCAAATAAAGTTGACATACTAATTTAATTTGAGTTTTGATATAATTTTATTAACATCCTAATCTAAGAAGAGCGCTATTTTGTAAGTAACAGGAACTGTTATCTTATTTGCATTGTGAGAGAGATTGTAAAAAGAAATATAAATAACACACTCATTGTAGCTAGTGATAGTTGAAACAAGGACTTAGGTCCCAAACCAATTGTTAGAGTAAGACACATTTTAATACTTTTTTACAAGAACTATTTTACTGGAGGAAAATAGACTATAGTTCTTAGGTGGTTATAGTTGTTTTTTTTATCAAATAGGCACACACACACAAAATAAAAATTATGTAGTCATAAAATTAAATAAAGATTTTTTTTATAATGAGAAACTCCTTAAAACTCCTGTTTATTTCAATTGTAAATTAATTAAGCAATATAAAACATAATTATAAGAAAGTGGAAGAAATGTTAGAGAGTGAGAGGTCCTATTGATTAGAATTTAATTCCATTACAATACTCAAAGAGTAGATATCTTAAACTGTTTAGAAAAAAAAATTCTTTATGAGATCATAGAAGCCACCACTTTTCAAAAGTATATTTAAATAAATCTTTCTTCCAAATTTACTTTCCAATCCCTAAATGTATTGCAATATTCTGTTGTTTAAACTAACTTCATACAATAATAATAATAATAATAAGTACCACGTCTTAGTACTCGTTCGGGTTATACGCTTTAAGTACTAATTATGCTATTGGATTAGGAATTGGGAAGGGTGAATTAGAGGAAGTAAGCCCACATTTGCGTGGAGGGAGAGTGGAAAAACCCCAACACTCGACCGAGATTCGAACCTCTTTCTCCCCGTCCTCAGCAGTCGAGCTCAACACGACAAGTGTGTTGGCCAACTACGCCACCGAGGCGGGTAGCTTCATGCAAATTCTTATTTACATTATGTTTCCCGTCTATATGTTTTGCAAAGACCTATTTAATGAGTATTGTTAGCGTAATTGTTTTTTCTTCACACCTCCATGTGCAATACAATGTCCTCTAAGATCAGTAAGTTTGGTACAATTTTCTGTTTTACGTTTCATACCACCACCATGTGCATTACAATGTCCTCCTAACTGAATTCTTAGAACAGTTTTCAGGATTGCATTTCCTTCTCCCTCCATGTGCATTACAGTGCCCTACTAACCAAGCATTCTTAATACAATTTTCAACTCTACAATGCCTTCCTCCTCCATGTGCATTACAATGTCCTCTAAACCGAGCACTCATATATTACAAGTTTCAGTTTTACATTTCTTTCCCCCTCCATTTGCAATACAATGTCCTCCAAACAGAGCATTCTTGGTACAATTTTCAGTATTACTTTCCTTCCCCCACCATGTGCAATACAATGTTCCACCTACCAGAGTCTTTTTTGTACAGTCTTTACTCTACATTTCCTTCCTCTTGCATGTGTAATACAATGTCCTCCAAACCAAGTACTCTTGGTACTATTTTCAGTTTTACATTTTTCCCCCTTCCATGTGAAATACAATGTCCTCTAAATTGAGCACTCTTGGTACAATTTTCAGTATTACACTTCTTTCTCCCTCCATGTGCAAAACAATGTCCACCTACATGAGCCTTTTTTGTACAGTTTTCAGTTTTACACTTTATTCCTCCTCCATGTACAAAACAATGTCCTCCAAACAGAGCATTCTTAGTACAATTTTCAGTTTTACATTTCTTTCCCCCTCCGTGTGCAATACAATGTCCTCCTGAAAGAGCATGCTTAGTACAATATTCAGTTTTACATCTCTTTCCCCCTCCATGTGCATTACAGTGTCCTCCTAACTGAGCATTCTTATTACAATATTCAGTTTTACATCTCTTTCCTCCTCCATGTTTAATACAATGTCCTCCAAACAGAGCATTCTTAGTACAATTCTCAGTTTTACATTTCCTTCCCCCACAATGTGCAATACAATGTCCACCTACCCGAGCCTTTTTTGTACAGTTTTCAGTTTTACAATTTATTCCTCCTCCATGTGCAATACAATGTCCTCCTAAAAGAGCATTCTTAGTACAATTTTCAGTTTTACATTTCCTTTCCCCACAATGTGCAATACAATGTCCACCTACCCGAGCCTTTTTTGTACAGTTTTCAGTTTTACAATTTATACTTCCTCCATGTGCAATACAATGTCCACCTACCCGAGCCTTTTTTGTACAATTTTCCGTTTTACATCTCTTTCCTCCTCCATGTTTAATACAATGTCCTCCAAACAGAGCATTCTTAGTACAATTTTCAGTTTTACATTTCCTTCCCCCACAATGTGCAATACAATGTCCACTTACCCGAGCCTTTTTAGTACAGTTTTTAGTTTTACAATTTATTCCTCCTCCATGTGCAATACAATGTCCTCCAAAGCGAGCATTCTTAGTACAATTTTCAGTTTTACATTTTTTTCCCAATCCATGTGCTATACAATATCCTCCTGACGGAGCCTGCTTCTTGCAGTTATCAGTTTTACAATGTCTTCCCCCTCCAAATGCAGCATGCTTATTACAATTTTCAGTTTTACATTTTGCTCCCCCTGCATGTGTAATACAATTTCTTTTTCTAATAATATCCTTATTAGAGTTTTTAAGTTTACATTTTGTCTTAGTTGCTTTAGGTGATATACATAAATCTCCTGGTGGAGGAACGAAATTCAAAAGTTCTGTTGTTTTATATTTTGAAGTAATATTTTCACTTAATTTATAACAAGATCTCTTTACCATAATTTTATGGCAGTTTTCATGTTTATGTTCCACAATAAAAAACAATTCTTGATTCTCCTTAACACATTCATTACTGTAATTAAAATCAGAGTTTGCTTGTAAATCTAAATTTGACATTAATATTTCACTTGCTGAAGTAGGTTGGTCTTGCTCTAACTTGATCTGTAAATACAATCGAAAGCAAGAAATTAAATTGTGATTCAATTATCTTAAATTTGATTAAATATGACATCTGAACACGTGGATTGAACCATGTATCATTTTCTTTGTGCGCCTATGCCCTATATTGAAACATGCAAACCACAGCCAACAGCAAACCAATTAAGAAATGTACACTCGGCAGCATAACAGTAAAACCGAATCAAAGTTGATTAGATCACCTAAGCAATGATTTCAAACAGCAAACTACGAGTTGTGCCTTAGAATATGATAAATGACCCTACTACAGGACAGCTACTTGATAGAATAGTCATAGAAATCTTTGTGCTAGGCCAAAGATCCAAGAATCGGGTGGTATTTTTAAAATAATTCAAATTAACACTTGCATACTAAAATTAATTTACAAATTGTATTTGTAAAATGGTTAAATTTGGTTTTCTTCGAATTACAGATATGATGACTAATTTATTAACTTAATATTAAAAAAATCAAATTATACTTTTAAAAAAAGTTTACTTGAAACATGAATATTTGAGATGACTTTATATATACTTACATACCCTACAAAGCCATTGTTCCCTTGCGGGGTAGGAATGAAACTGTGCATATAGCTCAAAAAAACAACTCCATACTTACTCTATTCTCACTAACTTTCTTCACACTTCTCTATCCTTGCATACTCCCTTCAATTGAATAACATCCACACAGTCATACATCCTCTTTTATTCTTAATACTCTTAATATTTGTTCGCCCCACACTTTCGTCAACCACATTTAGCTATGTCTTACATGGTCTACCCCTTTTTTTAATCCTTACACTCTACCTTCATATATTTGCATCGTCATTTGATCCACACTCAACATATACAAACCAATGCAACACACTTCTTTGACTTTGACCAATTGGATTTTCTTTTGAAGCATACTGCTTCTACACGTATTCACTACTGACTCTGTCCATAATAGTTTTTCCACGTATATTTCTTGGATATCTCATTCCAACCACATTCCCCTTGCTCTAGTCTTTCTCCTGACAAACCCACAGTTAACATTCATCAAACAATGTTAGCATTAGACACTTTTATATACTGCCATCTTTGCCTCTTTCAACACTACTTCATTCTTTGCAATAGTCCACATTCACCCAACTACTGTCTGAGATTCATTTAGCCACCTATCGATTTCACCATCAATCATTATCATTTTTACTAAACATTCTGCCCAGATGTACAAAATCATTCACTTGGTCTAGCAGTTTTACATTTATACTAAACTGACAATCAATCATTTCTTGAACCATCCTTTTCAAAAATTATCACTTAATCTATTCTGCCTGTCGCTACATTCAAACGACTTAATTAATTCTGCAAAACACTTTCATTATCAGCCATTAATATGGCATAATCTGCATATAGCAGCACTCTCACATATACATTGTCTTTTTGTACACCAGCCACATCCTCTTAAGCATCCCTCCTACTCTTATCCATTAAACCATTTAACAAAACCTTGTCTTACCCCTGTTAAATGTCAAATCGCTACACGCCTCGGCGGTGTAGTTGGCTAGCGTACTAGTTTCGTGTTGAGCCAGATTGCCAAGGATCAAGGTTCGAATCTCGGTCGGGTAAACTGGGGGTGGGTTTTCCAATCTCTCTCCACGAAAATGCGGGTTCATTTCCTATAAACTCAACCTATCCATTAGCGCAATAAATACTTAAACGTATAACCAGAAGAGGTAGTAAGACGCGGTGCTAAAAAAATAGTCAAATAATGTGCTTAAAGCTCCATTCACCATAATACACGCTTTATTTCCATCATAAGCCACCATAATTGAATTTACTAGCCATACATCCACACCATACTCTTTCTCTAAGAACATTCCATAACATACTCCTTTTCACTCGATTGTACACTTTCTCCAAATCAATGAATTCACAATAAACGTTATTTCTTATTGCCATCCATATCGCAATCACTCGCTGCAATGCTAATATCTGGTCCATTTAATATTTACCTGGTGTGAAACCACATTGCACACCCCAACTCTTGTCCGCAGTATTTTCACGAACCCTCTCATTTAGAAATCTCACAAAAAAATTTGCCTGGAATACTCGACCAACTAATTGGCCTATAATTCTTACATTCATTCATACTGACTTTGCCTTTGTACAATAGAACAATGACGGAATTCTTCCAGTCATTAGGAACAATGGAAATCCCAGCACACACATTGAATAATTCACACAAACTGGTAAGTAGTGCTATGCTACCACACTTAATAATTTCACTTATGATCCCATTTACACCCACAGCTTTGCCATTCATTAGCACGTTCATAGCTTTTAACACTTTAACCTTGTTAGTTCTTCCACTCATTATAATATTTTCCTTATTTTTTGTTATTTTATAGATGTTTTTCGCCATAAATCGCTTAAAAAACTCTCTCTGTCGCTTTCTTATACTGTCATCATCCCATATCATCTCACTATGTTCATTCTGAAAGCCATATATCTTTCCTTGCACTTGTTCTCAATTCCAGAGCAACTTCTTATTCCCTTTAAAATCATTCAGCATTCTTTATCCTCCTCTTAATCTCATTTTACATTTACTCTCTTTACTACTTTTTTGTATTCATTCATCTTTTTCTCTTTATATCCCACAACCTCATACGTTCTGTTTCACTCTTCAAGGCAATCATTAATTTTTCTTTTTTCTTTTCACAGTTTCTTGCCCTTTTCATTACACTATGCATCTCTTTTTAAGTTTTCTACCATCACAGATCTACACACATCTTTGTGCATTCAATTACAACCGCTTTTATTCTGTTTTAATCACTTTCTTTATCATTAGCATTTTATCAACATTCCAGTCATGCTCTTGTAAAGTTAATTTTTCGCCCAGCAATCTTTCATATTGCACTCTCACACTCTTATCCTGCCACTTTTCCACATTCACTCTTACTTGCTTGATACTCTTGTACTGCTTCCACACATAATTCATGCCTAATTCTCTATTGAGATCACTAGGCTTTATATGAGGGAAAGTCGGTAAATGTGTCACAAATTACTCTAAAAAAAGTGTCAAACAAACTTGAAAAACATTTATTATTACATTTATCTTAATTTCTCGACATAATATCCATTAAAAATAAATATAATTTGTATGATTTAAATAATATTTAGTTACAATAAAATCAGCTTTTTATTTAATTTTAGCACTAAATGCAGATAGTAAAATTACTTATATTCAAATAGGACCTTAACGGTCATAAAGCTAATGAATAAACCTTTTCAAATCAATTAATATCCTTTTAAAATAATAAAAGCAGCTATTGTGGACTTACCTTTCCCATTTATTGACCATTATCTCAAAGCTCGCTGCATATAAATCTTTGGTTTGTTGTCTCAGCCCCATTGCCAACTCATATTCAAACTCGTTTATCAGTGAAACGTTTACGGCCAAAATGGTCTTTTTAGCAGACCACACATGTGAAAATAACTAGGGTTTAGTTTGGAGCTGTAAAGTGGATAAGCAAGAAGTTCCCAGTATAGTTCTTCAATTCTCTTCTCTGTTAATCAAGCTGTATGAGGTCTGGCATTGTCAGGATAAAGCGGTACTACTCTTGCCAGTAGGCCTGGTCATTTTTTGAGAATTTCAACCTTAATCTTTGACAGAGCTTCACAGTACAATGCAGCATTCACATTTTGATATATGGAAATGTTTAAAAATACTCCCCAAGAATTCCAAAAGAACATTTGAACATAACCTTTCTTCTTGATGTTGTTGTGCCATTACCTTGTACCTGGGCCTTAAGGGAAGTTCACGATTTAAGCACATAGGTTTACATTAAATAAGAATTCAGAATATAGTAGTAGTGAAATAATAATTTATTTTAAAGAACCAAAAGAGGTTACAGGCAAATTAATTTAACAGCAAGGTTATTCGACCAAAAGGAAAGTAAATTATACATACACACACACACAACATAATTAACACACATACATTTTCTTCAGTTAACGCAAATGATCCAGGATTCAAACCTTGTTTTCCTAATCTAAACACCCATTCTTATGGGATAAGGAACAAAACATTAGTATTATTATTTAGCACCACATCTTACAACCCGTTCGGGTTATACGCTTAAGTATTAACTACGCTAATGGATTATGAATTGGCAAGGTTGAATTTAAAGGAAGTAAACCCAGATTTGTGTGGGGGGAAAGTGGAAAACGATTTAGGAAAAAAAAACTCAGTTCACCCAACCAAGATTCGAACCTCGATCTCCCCATCCTTGGCAGTCTGGTTCAACACCAAACTAGCGCGTTAGCCAACTATGCCATCAGGGCGGGTAACAAAACATTATTAGAAGCAAACTTTTGCTTTAGTGAATTCTACAACTGTTAGAGCACAGTGTCTAAAGTAATGTATTTCTGACCTTAAGGGTCTTAGTTACTCAGTAAATTCAATGATCCAAATCAAACGTTATATTACATGATTAAAGTTCCTAACAAAATTAAATACATTACTTTAAGCTCAAATATATTCTAACCTAAAATTACAAATTATCCATTGCTTAACCCATTAACCAAACAACTAATCAAATTTAATTATATATTGAAATAAACTCTTGCAGAACATAATACAAAATTATATTACACTATTGCCTTGATTTTACATTGTCAATATGGACCCGCGATGGCCAAGATATTCTTTCTTCTACTGCATTGATGCCCCACAAACCAGTACACTGCCCAAACTATTCTGTAGAGACGTGCGGTGCACTCCATGACTGTGGTAATACTAAATATTGTCTTGGGGTCAGTTCCCTACTATATTAGCTCATGTGTCAAAAGGGAGGAGGGGTTTGTTAAGAATGCACTTCATGATGTCGTTGGCAGCTAATCATAGTCCAGGAAAGTCCAATTTACTGGCCTAGTAACAGTGAATCTCCATTCTGGTGGACGTGATAAACTGCATGTAGACCGCTGGCATGTGGCGAGCTACGGTTCTCTAGTAAGGCACTGCATGATTCATCCCCCTCAGTTGACCTCTGACTTGTCCTCGCAACTTCACTTGAAGTGAAGTGCTGGTTGTGTCTACCCCTCAAAGAAGTAATGAAGAATGCAAACAATTTGAACAGATGATTGGTAAATTATATTAAAAATAATTTAATTCTGTAATTGATATATTGAATCCATCCCTGAAAGAGGCAGGGCTATGGCAATTAATAGAATAATTAGGGGCTGTATTGTGTCATCACTTGTAGCAACTACAAAGTTGAACCTTTGTATGCTAGAGTGTAACCTTAAATTCTTTGAACAAAGGTGAACCGAGATGTTTCCATTACAATGAACACGCTTTGGTTCGGGTTGATAGTAATGCACTCATGATTAATCTCCAGTAGCAATCCTGCTAAGCATTTCTTTATCTGCAAACATACAACTATGTCGGAAGGATGAACCCATTTGGTTCATTTTTTTGTTTTTGGATCAGTTTTATGGGCACGTGCAGTGTGCACCCTTGCCGAAAATTCTAACGATTATTAATTATGATTTTGGCTAAACAACGGGAACACCCTATTGCAGTTGTGTATCATCACCCACCAATGTCAAACGTTACACACCTGTCAGCCTGAATCATCTCTTCTACCCATCATAAAGTTGTGTTTGCCTCAATCCCTAGCGGGTGACTAGGTCATTCTTCAAGTGTGACTTTTGAGCCCGTATGGCAAACACTTAGCAACATAAAGAGGAATCATTTATTTATATATATCCTTTGTAGGAAGTCCTATTGCCCACAAAAACCATACTACTGGAGTACTGGACACTACTTTTCGGTAGTATATTCAGAGACCGATAGCCCTTTTGACAACAAATTTTACTAGCGCAACACTACCTAATTTTTGCCACCTAAAATTACATAATAATGGATTGTGTTTACACCTGGTGACATATTTAGAAACTACTAGATTTCATTTACAGCCATGCAACATCCTTTTGTGACCTATTTACTGACTCTCCCTGCTATATTAAATAGATTGTGATGAATTAATTAATCAATTATAAATAACCACAGTGTATCAAATTGTGGGTTGTTATTTTTCAACGAGTATTTGGAATATATCTTCACATAGCATTCGATGTGACCTATTTTATTCTTCTCGCTATCTCTATTCAAAAATTTTCAAAGTTATTAAAACAGAAAGATTTTTTTTTAATCATACATAAATACCTGAGATTTGATCTCTGGGATGAATTGGTCTCGGGTTACTTCCATTATTCCTAGAGAAGAATTATCATACCTCATTTCATTCTTCACCATTGTGTCTTCATAATCTGAGGAGTCAGATTCATCCTAGAGATAAAAAAAAGTTTTATCAAGGACATAAAATTAGCTATGCGTGTGTGTGGTGTGTGTTTTTTAAGTGAGTGAATCACTATGAAGTAAACATGGATGTTTTATAAATTGTTATACATATCAGGTTCTCAAGAGACATACTCCTCTGATATAGAATCCTTTCAGTATCATACGGGGTTATGTAAAGCCACTTGGTATCTGTGACACCCACATCAGTATAAGTTTGAAAATAGCATTCCTCTAGTTACAACTCTCTAAAGCAATGCTTCTAAAACATTTATCAATAAAGGACCGCTTGATAAGGGCTTGACACATGCGGATAACTTGATAAGTGATTGACAAATATGCATAGGCTTCACAGGAATTGAACGCATATGCGTATAGCTTGATAAATGTTCGACACATACAGTGATAGCTTGATAAGTGTTTGACTAACATGCGGATAGCTTAATAAGCATGTAAGGCATCTGAATCGCATGATAAGCATTGGATGTATATTTGGACCACTCATCTTCATAATTATTTTGCCTTTTGCCTTTTGCCAACCTTTTGCCTAGCAGAAGCTGTAAATTCTATTAATGCATGTATTTATAAAGAACCAAAACAATTTGTTTATATTTTACATTTCTTATACGCGTTTACCATGTAATAATACTAATGGTACAAAGTATTGTTGATTTAGTGAACAGAGATGGTCAAACTTGTACTCTTTAGCTCTTTCACTTAATATAATTTAAGTATAGTTTGTTTTATTTTAATTCACAGGAACAGTTTTAAAATGCTATTTCTATAGTGATGACAACTCCATAGGGTTGTGCCAACTTTGAAGAATTAAGTTATGTCTTTAAAATATCAATTTATGGAGATTGAATGTCTACCTTAACTTCTTCTTTGATTGGAAGGAAGCCATCACTCAAAGATTTCATGTTTATGTCTGCTGTTTGAAAACAATGTGCTTCATAATTTAGGGTATCATTACAATCGACCGCCAAATTGTAATCCTCCTAGAAATAAAATTTAAAAATTTGTACAAATATAGATTAAACATATCAATAATTCAAAGGATATATCCACCTATAAATATACTACAAACTGTGGTGATAATTTGAATGTGCTGCATCCAAAAGATAAGTTTCATAATTCAAAGGACAAAGTAAATAGTTTATATCAGAGTAAAAGTACTATTTAAAATGACATTGCAAGTGTTTCCTAAGGAAGGTTCTTTTTAAACACTGTTTTGATGTCTACTATTTGTGACATATATACTCGTATATTTAATTTTTAGTTCAAATATATACTTTCTATTCACCCTTTTAAGATTTTGTTTGATAAGAGGAATAGTAATCTTCAGTTCAACTTTCATTTGAATGTCGTTTTAGAAAATACAAACTTTTTTTTGCCGTGAAAATTTATAAAAGAAAAATCTATTTTTAATTATTGTTGTTTTCAAGTTATCAATAATAGCTATTAAAATTGACAGCAACAGATCACCTGAATTAATATGTGAATATGTGAAAGCAAATTCAGTAACTTTTCTACCTGTCAGATAAGGTTCTACCTATGAATAGTTGACTCTATTTTTAATTTATTTTACAAAAACATAGGCTCATGAAAAAGACAAACAATGCAAAGGCCAATAATTAGCACATCAAACACACTAAAATGGTGAGCAAAAAAAAACCCTGGCCCCATGAGAAACGTGTATCCCACCATGACTGTAAATAAAGCTCACAGGATAGCTTGGTAAAATTTCTCCACTTCACAAACTCATCCTTAGTGTAAGTAATGGAGGAGTAGTTGGTTACCTTTGCATGAAGAAGCCAATGCTAAAGAGGAAGTACAGTTATAAACCTTAGGTGAAGATTAAAATGATCTTGGGTTATAAATACACCCATAACGGCCATATTTAAATTAGTTAAAAACACCTGAAGAAGATGATCAAACTCAGAATCTTTAGGTTAGAGCACTAATATTTTATCTCTGAGCTATCCTGGAACCCTCCCTAGCAAAGGGTCATTCTTTAACCATAGTTTAATTCTGTTCACTGATATATTTCCTATATGATTAAATATAAAAATTTGAAATTAAAAGACAAATAAATAATAGGAATTTGACTGAGAAGGAAGGTGGGTCAAGTTATATACATAGCCAGTATTTTTGCAGTTTTTATTAAAAACTATTTTCTAAACATTAAATGAAATTTTGATTTAATATGCACATTTAGGTTAGTTTTAGGTCCAAACGAATCAAAAAATATCAGTCATTTAAGGCCCTTTTATTAACAAAAAATTTAATATTTCTTGGTAATCATTTGAGATATTAAGGGATTTATTTATTACTTCAAAAATATCAGCATTTCATGAAACTTTTACTTTAACAAATTAATATTGTGGATGGATATATACGTAAATAAAGAAATATATTTTTAGCTATTATGAAATTAAATAATAGCTCCCTAAGAAATGGGAAATTGAGGAGCCATATTGCTTAAAAAAAGCCTGGAAAGCATGAATATGAATTAGATCATGTTGAACACCAAAAACTATATCATAAAGAACAATTAGGGAAAAATTATGTGCTAGGACCATTTCAATTTTATACTACTGTAAGTATTTAGTATTTATTGCAATTAGAGCTTAATTTTTTTATATTAAAAATTGAGTACCTTTACCTTGTACTCAGAAATAATGTTTTTTAGTTTGTCATCACCCAAAGGAAGTTGTGGTACTGCTTTATATTTGTTCAAGAAAAAGCCGTTGACCCCGGCTTGGTTTGAACCCAAGAACATTAAGGCCTGAAACAAACACTTCACCCTAAGACCACCGAGGTCACAGTGATTATAATTATTAGTAAAAGTATGTTTAGTGGTAGTTATGCCTGTGGGTTGTGCCTATAAAAATTTTTATTTGTAAGGGTTAAGATTTACTTTCAAAGACCACATTATGTAAAATTATTCTTAAAACAAAACCAATTAGGCTTTGATTCCCACCAATGATCAAACAGTTTAAATGAGATGAATAGGGTTTATATAAATAAAATATACTTTACTATTTTGTTTGTGTTATTTGTGGGTGGCCCTGGGTACCCTTCATTTTACCCTAAAGATAGCAATATTATCTTAGCCTACATTATTATTACTAGCACCGCGTCTTACTACCCGTTCGGGTTGAACGCATTTACGCTAATGTGCTATGGTAGGGTGAATGTGAGATGAAATGGAGGGCCTACAGTTTAACGTGGAGGAATCTGAACCACGGTGGAGACCTGGCTTTCCTCACATTTACAAGATTTCTTGTCAGAGGTGAAGGAAGGGTTTGGTAATCAGATAAATCTTTGACGGGACCGAGGATTGAACCCCGGACGCCAGCATAGTTGACACCTTACCCCTAGACCACCAGGTCACCAGTCCTAAATTATTAAATGATTGTACAGATAGCTCATAAGATAGGGTCATGGTGTAATATATCAAGGTAATAATGCTACCTTTCAGACTAGAATGATTGTAAAATGTGGCTCTATATTCAATGGTTTCTCCTATTGTCTTTATAAATGTGTAATAAACGCATGTGATAAAATTGTACCTATTTTCATAACCAAACCAGTGCTTGAAAATGAGAGAATTTTTTTTTGTTCTTGTTTAAATAACTCTTGAGCATCTAAGCTATTAATGAACTTAATCATACAGGTGTCCTTTCGAATTAAATCCCTTACAAATGCCACACCAGTGTGCTAGATGATGTCACAAACATAAAAGGCCAAACATACAATGGATCATTGGTCAACCCTGAAGATGGTTCAAATTCACGTGTATGAAATGCTTGAAATAATATATATATATATATATATATATATATATATATATAATTTCAAATATATTATATATATATTTATATATAATATATATTTTATTTCAAGCACATATATAATATAATAGTATACATGAACTGATGATATGGTGTTTAGAAAACAAAACAATAACGAATTTACTAAAGCACTGTTTTATTTATTTTGGTCAAAAAAGTATTTTAAATAAACAACCGCAAAAATACTGATCTTAACTCTAATTTCCTTCCACTCCACCTTAAATAATTGATATCTAACCTCAGTTTTAATATGGGCTTTTCTACTTATATGAAATTCGCCATTACTCTGAGGCTCAAACTTAATACTTTCATCTTTTAGAAGTAGAACATTACTGGTATCCATTTCGAACACAGACTATAGTAGCACATTTAAATTTACACTGAATGTTCAGTCTTTAGGCGTCATGCGTTGATGTGTGTAGCGCTTTCAGTGACATAATCTTGAAACACTTAAATAAAGGTGATTGCTGAAACGCGCAGCTAATAAGAACTTATTGATGTTCAATCTTTGTTTGGATATGTTAATTTCTTTTAAATGATTAAAGTAAAAATCTTCATAATATAAAATAAACGTTGTTGCAATTTGGGATGGTCAAATCTATATAAAAACATTAAGAAATACATAATATTTGACATTTTCCTTAATGGAAATTGAGTTAAGAAAAATTAAATAAGTGGGTTCACATAGGTACCATGAATAATATAGTAAATCTGTTATGACTTATAATCTATATATATATATATTATCCTACTCCTTTTCATATGCAATTAGAGCCAAGAACAATGTTGAGAAACTATTCCATCTCAATAATTTTAGATTATATTTGTAAATTAACTTTAGGATACATTACCTTCGTAGCTAATAAAGGACGAGTCATAATCACCTTCGGCTTTGAATTTTCCAAAGTTGATGCAGTTCCCTACTCTACATAAAGGTAAATCGGTGCTCATAAATTCAATGATAAGCTGGTAACTCCTAGAAGGGATGATATTAGAAACAATTTTATCCTTAGGGACTAGACAGAGTAATTGTGTATGAACCTGAGCTGAACGGTAAAAATAAATTGTATGCATCAGCTGCCTTACTACCCCAAGACACTTCGTGAATAGACATCTCATGGTCAATAATCTTCATTTTAATGACATGTAATTGGCTACTTTGAACTTAGTGACAGGGGGATTATCCCGTAGACTTTGGAGCAAAACGTATTTTGTTGGATTTAGATTTCCTTAAAGGGGAACACCCATCTTTATATATATATATATATAATATTATATTATATTATATTTTATACTTATATCATCACAAGTTATTCAAGAAAATGATGGGTGTTCCCCTTTAAGGAAATCTAAATTCAATGGCACTGTTTGACTCCAATTGTTGACTAGTACGAAAACCCTTTGATGGGTTCCAATTGTATTAATCTAAGAAGCCTCACGTTAGCTCGCCAATTATAACACACTACGAAAAGAAGATTTAAAATTTTAAAATCTTTATTCCTCGGTAGCTCAGCTTCTCTTATCGACACGATTATCATATAAGAACATTCTCACTTATTTAATAAATATATATTGATCACTTTTATGTTAATTTATTATTATAACGTATTCCTGTATACGTTATTACTATAACAATTTACAACTTCAGCTTGTACAATTGAACCATTCCTACGTCAATCATCGTACACTATATCATAATTTTAAAAATGTGGTGACAAGCAACACGTCTTGTCGAGTTGACTGACAATCTCGACCTATCACAATAGAGCAGTTTGAATTCTGGCTTTCTGTTTGGCTGTACAATGCAACCGCTCCGTACTAAGTAAAAGGTGTATTTCTCTTAGAACGGAAACTATGTGCTATATCAGCTCTTTCTATTTTGGTTTTATCGCCCAACGCACCCAGTATTCCCATTTTAATAAAATAAATATATTGCCTTTAAAACTGCCTGAAAGGCTTAAATATTCTAAAATGCAAATTAATTATTAAATATAATATTAAAAAATAAAGAGATTTCTCAAATTTAAATACAAAATGCAAATACAATATTAAAACTGCATTCTCATTCATCCTTTTTGAAAAAACATAGGGTTTACAAGATGGGACATTACTATATATTACTATTAAATAAAATGTGGGGTTTACCAATAAAGCCAATAGAATTGTCTTAAATCAAACAGTATAAAAACTATTAATATTTTAAATTTAAGTTGTTGTTTTACAGATTATTTTCAACGATTATAACTCAATCTTTATTTTATTTCAGACTTGGTGTTCATACCATTTTAACAAGTGAAGTTTAGCTAGTGCTGTAACAAAACATACTTTTACGGATAAAAACCATAATAATTCAACAATATGTTGTAGAATGAATGTATTTTTTAAACTTAATCAATTTATTAAAATAGCACTACTGTAGATGTTTTATTATATTAATTCATGTAGCTTTCCTGACAATAGATTTAGAGCTCGAGTTTTTAATTTATTTTTTTACTTTACACAATAAATGTATTATTTTAAATGAAGGAATTTATTTGATTTTTAAGTTGAAGATTTTGTAAGACGTAACTCAAGTTGGCCCGCCACATTGCTGAAAAATAACTTTTTTTTTGTTCAATCATTTGTGGTATATTTGTGCTCATATGTGCCCGAACATGAACATTTGTGCTGTGAAACTAGCCCTTTTAGAAAATATTTAATGTGGCTGGCCAACTTGATGCATAAAAATCCGGCTCTAGGGATTACTGCTGGTTTCTTAAGTAGGATTGCAAACCGAACTACAAATAAAGGTCCGTTGCAATCATTTTTATATAGAATGTACAGTACATATTTTATTATATGATGAAAAAATTGATATAATTGTTATATTTTAACATAAAATAAATGGTACATAATCCTGGACGGACTTTCTCGCTCTATTGTTTTAAAATGGAGATATTTACTCAAAACTCGTAATATATGTGAAATGAAATAATATACAGTAGCAAACCAAAGCATAAATTGCACTATACTAATGTAAAACTTTTTTAGTCCCGGTTTTATATTTTATAATTTTGTTTTTAAAGGATTAATGTCCTCATTTTTATGTTTGGACCGATAAAAACGGTCAATGCTGGGTCCACAAGGGTCAACACTTCGTATTAAAATTTCAAACTCCCGTTAAAATTTTCGACATTTTTTTAGGTGTTACAGATATTCATGCCATCGCATTGCTATTAAATTCCTCATATTTTATAAATTTTGACCAATAATAAATGTAAATATTGACTATTGAGTCTAAATTGGATATAGATCATTATTGTACAAAAATTTCTTCTAAGAGGTTTAAGGAAAAACAATATAAACTTTTAGAAACTTACTTATATTTAATCACTCTATGGCATTGGAGAATTATTGCGTTACCCGCATCGGTGGCGTAGTTGGCTAACGCGCTTGTCGTGTTGAGCTCGACTGCTGAGAACGGGGAGATCAAGGTTATAATCTCGCTCGGGTGAACTGAGGGTGGTTTTTCCTAAATGGCTTTCCACTCTCCCTCCACGCAAGTGCGGGTTCACTTCCTCTAATTCAATCTTCCCAATTCTTAATACATTAGTGTAATTAGTACTTAAAGCGTATAACCTGAACGGGTAGTAAGACGCGGTGCTAAATATTATTATTAATTATTGCGTTAAAATTTAAGTAGTATCTCTTTACAACTAAAGCTCACAAAATCGTATTAATATATATGCCAATATCTCAAAAACTATTGGACTTATAAAAATATATTTCATATAAAAGTTTTATTTTATTTTTAATAGTACTACAATTTTGTAATGATGAGTTATTTAGTATTTCAAATAGTTGCGTGGATACGGAAGTTTCTGCTTCTTTAAAGTACCGGTAACCTGGCGGTCTAGGGGTAAGGTGTCAGACATCTGTGCTGGCGGCCGGGGTTCAATCCTCGATCTCAGCACAGATTTATCTGATTACCAAACCCTTCTTCACTTCTAACAAGACATCTTGTGAATGTGGGGAATGCCAGGCCTCCACCGTGGTTCGGATTCCACGTTAAACTGTAGGTCCTCCATTTCATCTCACAATCACCCTACCATTACACATTAGCGTAAGTGCGTATAACCCGAACGGGTAGTAAGACGCGGTGCTAATAATAATAATAATTTAAAGTACCCTAAAATTCATTTTCATGGTAAAATGAAAATAGCTAGTTTATTTATAATCTTAATCAACACCTAGATACGAATTTTAATCAAAATCGCTAGTGTCAATTTTGAGAAAATCTATTTTTTCTCTTTTCGGCCTTACTTAAACTACTCTTAGTTCTAAGTTTAAACAGACACACTGTAACTTACCCCAATCATTTCCCCACACAAATGATACACATTGGTAGGTACAAGAGAGTTCTAAATTTATTAAGTAAAAATATTATACACCTCAATGAGGGAGAGGGACAAAACAATTAGTACAAAACTTGGACGTAGCCCAAGGACAAAGGCATACCAAAACCCGCCAGAAGGGTGCTAATACAATAAAAATAAGCGCTGGTGGCCCCATCGTTAGGTGCCCACAATGGCATCGTCCATCAATGCCGATATACCATAATTAAATTGGTCTCCTGTCAAGGTATGGTTTTAACCTTGAAAAAAACAAAAGCAAGACCTTGCCTAAGAATAAAGCTGAGAGAACAAAACATGTAGCCACTAATTATGGTTGTAAAGCCAATCCAGTGACCCCTGACTACATGCACAGCCTAACGGCCCTAAGGTTTACAAACCAAAATATTTGTAAGGTAGTACCAAAGGGATTTCCTAACCATATTGATAAAAACCCATACAAGGATTGTAGCCCCGTTTGGCTTGCGGTCCCTAAGTTAACTAACATAAATATAATTCAAGGTGATAACAATAAAATATCCCAACTTTAACAAAAATAGTTTTGCATATGGAATGTAGTCCCATCTGGCTCGCGCCCTCAAAGTTAACTAACATAAATATAATTCAAGATGATAACCATAAAATATCCCAACTTTAACAATAATAGTTCTGCATATGGGAAGTAGTCCCATCTGGTTCGCGGCCCCTAAGTTAACTAACATAAATATAATTCAAGACGATAACAATAAAATATCCCAACTATAACAATAATAGTTTGTTAATGCAAAGAATGGGCACAAAACCCGTATGAGTGTCCGAGACGTTTGATTTTGAAAAGTAAATAGTTATAGGCAAAGAGAATTTTGAATAATGCGACTAGCCTACATAATGAATAGGCCTTTACCTCGTAAAGTCCAGAGTGAAATGCGTGTCTCTTCTCTGAACTCTGACCATTTATATATCATGATGATATGTGCTCCCAGAGCGCGGATAGGTTGGGAGGGGGGAATTTTCCAGAACATACACGTAGGCCAAAGAACACCAGTCACACGCACAACTGAGTTCTTTGAAGATTTTAGAACGCGCACTGCACAAACTCAGTGAAGTTCATTTGTCTGAAAGAAGGGAGGGGGGAGTTGCCAACACAGCCAGCAGCGAGGCTCGAAGACCAGCCCAA
>CABFOW010001185.1:19737-35357 GCA_902141385.1 Timema californicum | reverse complement strand
GGGGGTTTTGAGACGTCGACATCCATCAACATTTCAGGTTAGATTTTCTTTTGCGGTCGCAATACTTTTACCTTTTGTGTTCGAAAAGTTAAATATATATATATATTTACGTATAGCTTGAAAGTTATTGATTTTATAAAAATATACTTATTAAAAACTTTTGTATTATAAAGAGACCTACATATTTGTAACGATAAGTAATTTCATATCTCAAATAGTTTAATAAATATTATTTAAAAAAAATTACGCATCAGATCGAAGCCCTTAAAGTTATTTTGCCTAAATATTGAGAGAAGTCATTTTGTTTGGAATATTTATAAATGCTTAGAAATTAAATTTAATCAAAATCGTTAGAGCCGATTTTGAGAAAATTGATTTTTTCTCTTCTTGTCCTTCAGTAAACTACCCTTAATTTTAGGGTTAGATATCCAATTCCAAAAACCCTCGGGGCAACCTTATGAAAACCCTAGATACCAAGTTTAGCCCAATTGGTAAAATAGTTTAGTCTCTAGTTGGAGGTTTTTTTACGATCACAATACTTTCTCTACCTGTAAGATAGCGAGAAAGTAAAAAGTTCATGATGAAGATTGCATATTATAAAAAATACTAATTTATTTTAAAAAATAATTGAGTATATATTTGGATGTGGTCATGACACATAAAAATTAATTACTTTTCGGAATCAACGCATCAATTTCCTTTAGAATCAAATACGTCCCGAAGTTGGCTTTTTTTGTGCTAGTTTAATCAACAATGATATAAATATGAGTAGCCGGAGCAACCATAGGAATAATTAAATATCTTAAAAAGGAGGAATGACTTCACAAATTACTTCATAACTTGGAGATAGGGGCATCACACATGTCGACACAAATTGTGGCATTTACAAATATCCGAGGAGACGAAAGACGGTTTGTCGACTATCTAGGTCTCAATTTTGACCATTTTCAAATAAACAGATTACCTTTTGTTTCATAAGTTTTATTTTTTCAAATCTCATATACACAGACAATATACAGGATGGGGTGCAAACAATTCGACAATCTATGCTGAGGAAAGTGATGAACAGCGTACTGAGGTTTCCCTGACGTTAATTATCTACAAAAAGTGAAAAAGTGTAGTATGTATTTTGCTTTTATTATGCTAGTGAATATTTAGTTTTCAATTAAAGTGTTAATTTTCACGTTACTATTCGTCTAATTGTTTCAGTCTCCACCCCCTCCCACCTGTATAAACAATCAAATTTCTAAAAGCTTCTGTCTATAAAAATATAATAACTTCTTAAGGTTAGCATCAGTAAATAGATCTTGATATTCAACCAAGAATAGATCTTGACAACACATTTTCAATCCTGGGGTTATCCACTGAAAATAGAGAACAAATAACTTTAAATTCACTGTTTATTTTATTTTATTGATGAATGTTTACTAGTTATCAACTTAATAACAAACAATACGTATAGCCTGAGCAGATCACAGTAATAAGACATTGTCAGATATATATATATATATATAGAGAGAGAGAGAGAGAGGGAGAGAGAGAGAGAGAGAGAAAAACCACGTCTTAATATATACATACAGTGCTACAATTTCTAATTTTATGTAAAGATTAGTGTTAGCTAATGGAAATTAATCTACCATCTTCTATGAATGTAACCTGATCTTAATACAGCATTATCAAAGTGAACTTTTTTTATACCATTTAAGAAGGAAGAGATTTTGATAATAACTTGTTGAATTGCATTATATTATAGTCTTAATAAAAAAAATTAATAAAGTATTACTAATGTAATATATGCATGGATTAGGTTTGTTGGGCCCAACAAGTTATTCTCTAAATCTCTTCTTTCTTAAAAATTTCACGCTCCTTATTCATACTCATTTAGAATGATTTATTAGATGTTTTTTAACATGCTAATAATCGAATCTAAACCTCAATTATCTCTCATCATGTCCAACATCTTAGCTCAGTCGGTAGCGTGTCTTTTTCTTGAGCTAAAGCCTAAAGGGTACGGGTTTCGATTCCCGGCGTGGCTGAAAAATTTAACGTTGGTGAAATGTGGGTTTCCCCTTTCACGGCTATGAACTAACGGGCTGGATGTTGTGTCTGTTCTAGATTTAAGTTAGTATAATATGTCTTGTGTTGTGTCGGTTCAGAAAATGCACGTTAAATACCTTAAATGAAAAAACAAAAGTTATATCATTAGTGTGAAGGTCTAAGAAAAGAGCTAAAGATTTGAACACTTTTTATCCTTAATTATTTCATGATAGACGAATGGAAAATATCAACAAGAAAAAAAAATTAAGGGGCGTCGTCTACTTAAAGTGACATGCCTACAAACCACGGCAATTCTTATGGGAATCGCAGCTTTGAAGATTCAAAATTATCCAAACAATAATCTCATCATCCTTACACTTCATGTTGTGATCATTTAAAAAAATTGTTTGAGAAAAGGTAGACATATATTCTTTCACCACTTACCAAATTAAGAATTATAATATTTGGCGTAGATGTTATAAAGAAACTAATTTCACAATTTCATATATTTAATTTAAAATACAGGTTGGAGCCGAAACAATTAGACGATTAATAACTTGAAAATTAGCACTTTAATTGAAAAGTAAATATTCACCAGCTAAATAAAAGCAAACTACATACCGGACTTTTCACTTTTTTAAGATAATGTCCCTCAGGTGAGCTCTGCCGGACGTCATACAAACCTCAGCACGTTGTCCATCACTTTCCTCAACATATATCGTCTAAATGTTCCCGGCCCACCCTGTATAAGGTTTTTAATTCTATAGAGACATGTTATTTTCAACTCCGTTTTGGTGCAAGCCATATATTTAAAATAAGATAAATACATCTTTAAGTATCATTAGCGTGCACTTTATGTTGCTAGTGATAATACTATCACAACAAGACTTACAAACTAATAACTTAGGTCTAGAATAGACACAGCACCCAGTCCTTCAGCCGACAATTTATGGTTATTAAAGGGGGGAAACCCCAATTCCACTTACGATAATTGTTTAAGGCATGCCAGGAATCGTGCCGGAGAGCCTTCGTTCAGAAGACAGACACACGACAGACCAAGATAAAATGATGGAGCAGTGGCCTTTTATAATAATAATAAGCTAGTTCCTAACTATTGTAATATTTCTGAATGTATAGGATGAATCCCCAAAGTCCTCCTTCGTACTTACGGCAATAAGGCTCAGACCCAGAAGTAGGCACGTTGAAGGTACCTCTAGCCGGGAACCTGATAGTCTGAAGACCGATAGGTATTGCCCACTGCAACAGCTGACGGGCCTCTGAGGAGTCTGGCTCAAAGCCCTCGTCGTTAATATAAGCATCGAACCTGGACTGACTACAAGCAGGTTACACAAAAAGAATACATTAATAAGGTAGTTCGCTGCTATATTATGACAGTTTTATCATTAAATGGAAGCCATGAATATTTAAATACTTATTCTATGACATGGTAAACTCTAAAGGTAAATGCCGCACTAATAACAAGTACGCCACCTATCCCTATCTTGGGATAGTTCTATCCACTTAACCTCATTACACCCTATCCCTATCTTGAGTTAATTATATCCAGTGCATCTCATTATACCCAATTGCTATGTTGAGCTAGTTCTACCCAGTCCCCCAAATTACACCCTGCCCCTATCTTGAGTTAGTTATATCTAGTACACCTCATTACACCCTATCCCCATCGTGAGTTTATTCTATCCAGTACACCTCATTACACCCTATCCCTATCGTGAGTTAATTACATCCAGTACACCTCATTACACCCTATCCCTATCGTGAGTTAATTCTATCCAGTACACCTCATTACACCCTATCCCTATCGTGAGTTAATTCTATCCAGTACACCTCATTACACCCTATCCCTATCGTGAGTTAATTCTATCCAGTACACCTCATTACACCCTATCCCTATCGTGAGTTAATTCTATCCAGTACACCTCATTACACCCTATCCCTATCGTGAGTTAATTCTATCCAGTACACCTCATTACACCCTATCCCTATCGTGAGTTAATTCTATCCAGTACACCTCATTACACCCTATCCCTATCGTGAGTTAATTCTATCCAGTACACCTCATTACACCCTATCCCTATCGTGAGTTAATTCTATCCAGTACACCTCATTACACCCTATCCCTATCGTGAGTTAATTCTATCCAGTACACCTCATTACACCCTATCCCTATCGTGAGTTAATTCTATCCAGTACACCTCATTACACCCTATCCCTATCGTGAGTTAATTCTATCCAGTACACCTCATTACACCCTATCCCTATCGTGAGTTAATTCTATCCAGTACACCTCATTACACCCTATCCCTATCGTGAGTTAATTCTATCCAGTACACCTCATTACACCCTATCCCTATCGTGAGTTAATTCTATCCAGTACACCTCATTACACCCTATCCCTATCGTGAGTTAATTCTATCCAGTACACCTCATTACACCCTATCCCTATCGTGAGTTAATTCTATCCAGTACACCTCATTACACCCTATCCCTATCGTGAGTTAATTCTATCCAGTACACCTCATTACACCCTATCCCTATCGTGAGTTAATTCTATCCAGTACACCTCATTACACCCTATCCCTATCGTGAGTTAATTCTATCCAGTACACCTCATTACACCCTATCCCTATCGTGAGTTAATTCTATCCAGTACACCTCATTACACCCTATCCCTATCGTGAGTTAATTCTATCCAGTACACCTCATTACACCCTATCCCTATCGTGAGTTAATTCTATCCAGTACACCTCATTACACCCTATCCCTATCGTGAGTTAATTCTATCCAGTACACCTCATTACACCCTATCCCTATCGCGAGTTAATTCTATCCAGTACACCTCATTACACCCTACCCTTATCTTGAGTTAGTTGTATCTAGTACACCTCATTACACCCTATCCCTATCGTGAGTTAATTATATCCAGTACACCTCATTACACCCTATCCCTATCGTGAGTTAATTACATCCAGTACTCCTCATTACACCCTATCCCTATCGTGAGTTAATTCTATCCAGTACACCTCATTACACCCTATCCTTATCTTGAGTTAGTTGTATCTAGTACACCTCATTACACCCTACCCCTATCTTGAGTTAGTTGTATCTAGTACACCTCATTACACACTACCCCTATCTTGAGTTTGTTGTATCTAGTACACCTCATTACACCCTATCCCTATCGTGAGTTAATTCTCTCCAGTACACCTCATTACTCCCTATCCCTATCGTGAGTTAATTATATCCAGTACATCTCATTACACCCTACCCCTATCTTGAGTTAGTTGTATCTAGTACACCTCATTACACACTACCCCTATCTTGAGTTAGTTGTATCTAGTCCACCTCATTACACACTACCCCTATCTTGAGTTAGTTGTATCTAGTACACCTCATTACACACTACCCCTATCTTGAGTTAGTTGTATCTAGTACACCTCATTACACTGAAACCTCTGATGGATAAATTGTAGAACTTTAAGAAAACCAGTATTTATCTTGTTTCATTGTATTTATTTTAATGTTACTGCTTTAAACAGCTTAGTAACACTTGAAGTACCAGTTGGACTACATTCAATAATAGTACACCGTAATTTTCAGCACAGCTGTTTAAAGGTTGGTCGTACAAAGATGAATGCTAGCGGATCACTGATCCGAGCAGGACTGACTGAACTGAGTTAACTGACTGCCTTGATTGAACTGACGTCAATAATTTTGACAGGGTTGAACTCGCGTCCCGCCCGCGCGGACGTTATAGGAATACACTAAGTGACCTGCCCTCTCTCGTCAAACACGGCGGGTTCACAGTTCAACCGCGCGGGTAATACGTAGAGTGTGACGTCACACTCTACAACACCCTATCCCCATCGTGAGTTAATTCTATCCAGTACACCTCATTACACCCTATCCATATCTTGAGTTAACTCTATCCAGTACACCTCATTACACCCTATCCCTATCTTGAGTTAATTATATCCAGTGCATCTCATTGAACCCAATCGCTATGTTGAGCTAGTTCTATCCAGTCCACCTCACTACACCTTATCTTTTTCGGGTTCGTTATAATGCCATCCTTCCATCTGCGTATAAGTCTTCCCACTGGTCTCTTCCTATTGGATTTATCAGTCAATACCTTGAACAGGGTTCTAGTTTCTTCCATTTTTACTGCATGTCCTGTCCGCCATAAGCTGCGAGATTTGGTTACTCTAAAAATGTCTCCTGATAAGTACAGGGTATGTAACTAATAAGAAATAATTATATATCTTCCTCCACTCTCCACTATCTTGATCCTTTTGATCGAATGTTTTCCTAGTAACATTGTTTTTGAACATACTAAATTTCTTATTATTATATTAGTTAAAGGTAAGATATCATGTCTCACACCCATAATGAACAACTGGGTAAAATTGAGGACGATATATTTGAGGAAATGTACCCGTAATTAGCGTGGTGATAGGACGGGGAAATAACATCGTAAATTAAAACTATTTTAATTATCAAACTCAAGTGGGATTCAGATTGGTACGCTGGCATCAATAGGGCGAATGAACGCGAATTAAGAGGATATTATACGAACGCAAAATGCCGGTTCTGAAGTTGCACGTGCAAGGTGAGGTGGAACTTTGATGAATACGTCAGAGACAAGTCATCTAGTATAGAGAAGGAAACTCGGTGAACTGACAATCGGCTAGTTCTCTTTCATTCTGTCAGTCTTTCGCCATGAGAAAACACTCACGAACACACAGAAATAATGTGTGGTAGCCCCATGGCTTCTTTGGTGCTGAATGACAGCTCACAGCTGACAGATGACAGCTTTGAAAAGCTACAGGACCAAATTATGTATTCCTACTCCGAACCATATGATCTGCAAAAAATATATGTTTAGCAACTGTCACTTCTGACGATCAAAATTTAGGTATACACCTAAATTTTGACTGTCAGAAGTCAGCGGTGAGCTGTCAGTCAGCACCAAAGAAGCCATGGGGCTACTGTACTTATCTTAGGGAGGACAGTAGTGTAAAGAAAGAAAAGAATAGTAAAACAGCATTGCACTCTTCGTTTGATCTTACGAGTTCTTAAGGCCCCCTTGCACGATCAATAAAATTGACCGTGTAAGCGTAATATTGAAGGTTTGCGCAATATATTGAGGAATGTTAACAGTTTTTAGTATCTATTGAAGCTTCGTCAATATCATTGAACCATTTAAGGTGGTTATCGTACAATATAGCCTTCTAGTGGTTCCGTTTTATCTAGCCTAAAATACCGGAAATGTCTGTTTGGTTGAAAAAAGGATCAAATAAAGACGAGTAAAGAATATTTCTCTTGAAATGCATAAAGGTAAAAAAAATTATGTTATATGTGTGGTGTTGCCCCAAAACAAAATATCTATTCAATAAAAACATTGTAGGTGACCTGGCGGTCTAAGGGTAAGGTGTCAGACTTCTATGATGGCGGCTGGGGTTCAATCCTCGGTCCCGGCAAAGATTTATCTGATTACCAAACCCTTCCTTCACCTCTGACAAGACATCTTGTGAATGTGAGGAATGCCAGGCCTCCGCCGTGGTTCGGATTCCACGTTAAACTATAGGTCCTCCATTTCATATCACAATCACCCTACCATTACACATTAGAGTAAGTGCGTATAACCCGAACGGGTAGTAAGACGCGGTGCTAATAATAATAATAATAAAAAAAACATTGAGTTTAATTGTCTTCACAAAGTTCTTAGATATTTTTCAAGGGTGTCCTTGAATTTAATGACATTCTCTTTTAATTTAAAAAGTTTCTCATCTAGTGCTGCTATACTCGTGACCGATATTCAACCACTGTTTATATCACCACGTGAAGAAAATTAAACTCTTGGTTTCTACTGGAACATATATTATATTTTGGCACAAAAAAAAAGTTTCGCTACAAAGATTGCAGAGTTGTCTATCTTTTCTAGCGTTACTTACAAGCCTGCCTTAAGCAAGTCTTACTTTGTCTTGTCCTTCCCCCAGAAGGTACAGTTGTCGTATTCTAGAGCCGCTGTCCAGATCTCGTAGGCGCGACCGTGAGGGCACGAGACATAATCAGACAAGGCTGAAAAAAGAAAAAGGTCATAATTAAATGAGTGCATTCGCAAGGGATATAAGCATCCAACCAAAGTGACTGTCTACACAAATTTTGTGCAGGGTATTCCCGGCACAGATTTATCTGATTGCCAAACCCTTCCTTCACCTCTGACAAGACATCTTGTGAATGTAAGAATGCCAGGCCTACACCGTGGTTCGGATCCCACGTTATACTGTGGGTCCTTCATTTCATCTCACAATCACCCTACCATTATACATTAACGTAAGTTCGTATAACCCGAACGGGTAGTAAGACGCAGTGCTTATAATAATAATGTAGGTTATTAGAGATTTATTATTAAAAAATATCCCTGTAGTTAGCTATAGCCATAAAAACATTTTTTCGTAAGCACAGCTGACATGTACTGTATCAATATACCTACAAAGACAACTCTTTGCTCATTTACTATTTGAACCTTCTAATGCGCATGCGCTTCGATAAGAGTCGTCTTTATCATCCAATTACAATGACGCTTCGAATTTCGTCTGCAAAAGCTGTTGTTTTTTTTCGTTGTTGCTGATTTTTTTTATAGATGGTATCTGATTTTGTAAAATTTTCTGGAGTCTTAGCTACAATATTTTTAGTGTATTACAATACGCATTTGTCTAAAACTCATTTATTATTTGGGCCTCTATTGATTATGCGAAACTAATCCATCAATTTATCTCATGCCATAGGCATCTTATTAAATCATATGTCTACAGGGCCAAATTTAAAAAATATGGCGCCTCTAGGCACATGAGCTGCATGCGCCTCCCTCATCCCACCAAAACAGCATACTGTTATTTGTTAGTGAACAAAAAAAAAATGTTGTAAACCTATTTATTGCTACTAATTACAGTATATCTCCTATAATGTTATGACCACTGTGCAAAATGGTTGTGCTCCTCTATATCTGGCACGGCTTCACAATTGAATGACTCAGTTATTAGCCGACAGATGGCACTAGTAGACACAATAGAACTCTACACCTAATTTAATAGCTGAGGTAACTGCAGGTCTTATGGAGAAAAGATCTATCTTCGCTCTCTCTCTGTTACCGGTTGCCAAACCTTCAAGCTTTCGTTGGTTGGGTAGTGAGGAAGGAGGGGTTTACTTGGAAATACCTTATTATAAACAATGCGTCATGGGAGGTTCAAATGACAGGCAAACACTTTTCCTCTCGGTATACAGTCTTTTCTAGAAACATTAACTATTTTCACAGGGTGTACAGTCTTTTCTAGAAACATTAACTATTTTCACAATCGTATTTTTTTTCAAGATTGAAGTTTATTAACGTTTCTCTATTCCCTAAGTAATTATGCTTAAACTATTGTATGTATAAAACTTGTTTCCTCAAAATTAATATACAAACAATATGCATTGCCGCTTGAGTTACTGAACAAGTTCCGTCTTTACGAATTTAGGTGTAAATTCTTAACACCATTGCCCTTTCTTTACTAATTAATATTTTCCTCTTGGAATGTAATTGCTTGTAACAACCCGGAGACTCCATAATTTTTGCTATATTTTAACTGCTAACAATAGAATATTATTCACTTAAATATATGAATACACACATAAAATTATAATTCCACAACCTTACGGCAAAAAAAAAACCCCACACAACTAACACATACATAAAATCTTAACGTGATCAATAAACAAAAATTCTACACAGAGTACTAATAAAATATGTTTTTGAGTTAGTTATTAGGAACACGAGACTCAGACTAATGTAACTTTACGACTGTGTTGGAGGAAGAAGCACCAACTACTGGCAACGACAGCCGAGCAGTGCCAAATTTGATATACATTCGAAGGAAGACTGATCACGGAAAACAAAAGAATGACAACGTTGTTGCTCAGTAGTAAGCACGCAATTCCCTCAACAATGAAACCGGGTGTAGCAATACAATCACCCGCCTCGGTGGCGTAGTGGCTGACACACTAGTTTCGTGTTAGACTAGATTGCCAAGGACGGGGAGATCGAGGTTTGAATCTCAGTCGTGTGGACTGGGGGGTGGTTGTCCCTAAATGGTTTTACACTCTTCTTCTACGTAAATGCGGGTTCGATTCCTCTAGATTCAACCTTCCCAATTCCTAACCTATTAGCGTAAACAGTACTTAAGCGTAATACCCAAACGGGTAGTAAGACTCGGTGTTGTTTTTTTAAATCTAACAATACACTATCGGTTTACAACAAGCTTCAGCTACAGTTGAGACCGCGTGTGTTGTTTTAGTGATAATTACCCGCCTCGGTGGCGTAGTTGGCTAACGCGCTTGTCGTGTTGAGCTCGACTGCTGAGGGCGGGGAGATCGAGGTTCGAATCTCGATCGGGTGAACTGGGGGTGGTTTTTCCTAAATGGTTTTCCACTCTCCCTCCAAGTAAATGTGGGTTCACTTCCTTTAATTCATCCCTCCCAATTCCTAGTCCATTAGCGTAATTAGTACTTAAAGCGTATAATCCGAACGGGTAGTAAAACGCGGTGCTAAATATTATTATTACTACTATTATTATTATTATTATTATTATTATTATTATTATTATTATTATTATTAGCACCGCGTCTTACTACCCGTTCGGGATATACGCACTTACGCTAATGTGTAATGGTAGGGTGATTGTGAGATGAAATGAAGGACCTACAGTTTAACGTGGAATCCGAACCACGGTGGAGGCCTGGAATTCTTCACATTCACAATATGTCTTGTCAGAGGTGAAGGAAGGGTTTGGTAATCAGATAAATTTGTGCCGGGACCGAGGATTTAACCCCGGCCGCCAGCACAGAAGTCTAACACCTTACCCCTAGACCGCCAGGTCTCCTGATTATTATTATTATTATTATTATTATTATTATTAGTGATAATTATGTTTATTCATGTTGAAGACAAGGATTTCAGTTTCACATCCCGTGACGTCGTACCTCGGAAAGGCCGCTTCTGTAAACAATTTTATTTTTTAAATGTTGCGTCCCCACAAATCTCGCACCCTAGACACGTGCCTAGTCTCCCTAGTGGGTAGTGCGGCGCTGCACGTCTATATGTTTGACTAGCAAATTTAAGAATTAAATGATCATAGCCTAGGAATTTCAACATGTCTGACTCACTGCTTAATACAGCAAGAGCGTTTAATCATACCTCATTAAAAAAAATTATCTTAAATATATTTCGGTCCCAGTCGAATATACTGATGGTGGTTTATCCTTAAATGGTTTTCTACTCTCCCTCCACGTAAATACGGGTGCACTTACTCTAAATTAAGCTTTTATAATCCCTAATACATTAGTATAATAATAGCATAGTCGTATAAATTGAAAAAAAAAAAAAGTTGACTCGCTGCAATCAAGAAAAACTGCGTTCTTCGGAGCAGTTTGTGATACAAATACAAACAGCTTTACGAAGCGCAGTATCAACATTAGCGTACACAGTTTATAGAGAGTGTTCCCGAAGCCACCTTAACAATTTAAGACTTGTTTTATATTTCTTTTTTTCTGATGTCGTATAAGAAATTTAAACTCACACCTCAATTTACGATCCACCAAAGTTTGGCGCCCTCCTATAACTTGGAGCCTACTCAACCTAATGGTCCCTTGATGAGGACCCTCCAAAATATAAATTTTTACAACGCCCCTGAACCACTTAAGAGTAAACATTAACCTATAATCAGTTTAATAACGTGCTAGCAACATTTTATTATCATATCTGTTATACATGCAGGAAAGAAGGAAAGGAACAAATAAAAGAGACGAAGACAACAAAGGAATATTCTTAGTTCATAAACTAGTAGCATAGAGTATATTTTAGTTCCAAAATTATTCATAGCGTCTGATTCACTGGCGTGAATAGGATATTTTTTGATGTGGAAAAGTTTTAATGGGAAAAATATTATTTATATGGAAGTGAAAATTGTATTGAGAATGTTATTTTTTTCAGTGAACAAAATAATATACATCGATTCCAAACGTTAGGGCTTAGTTATTCAGTTACAATTGAAGGATACGGGGATAAAAGTGGGAAATTCACGTTACCTACATTTTCTAGGAAAGCAACTTTTATACTTCAAGGCTCATAAGGACACCAGCATTTTTTTTAAATCAATTTAAATATAACAGATAACTCTTTAAACCATACTCGCATCAGTAAGGTCTCACGATTGTCTAAGAGATGGCAGCACTAGCTATATTTGAGTTAAAATGGGTATTTCTGCCCTTTGCTCCTGTACCTCTCGATTGTTATCTAAACACGTGTTATTTTTTTAATCGCCAACCTTTACCGTCACATGGACCGTATAGTAGTGAAGTATAAAACTGATAGAATTATTATTAGCACCGCGTCTTACTACCCGTTCGGGTTATACGCACTTACGCTAATGTTTAATGGTAGGGTGATTGTGAGATGAAATGAAGGACCTACAGTTTAACGTGGAATCCGAGCCACGGTGGAGGCCTGGCATTCCTCACATTCACAAGATGTCTTGTCAGAGGTGAAGGAAGGGTTTGGTAATCAGATAAATCTTTGCCGGGACCGAGGATTGAACCCTGGCCGCCAGCATAGAAGTCTGACACCTTACCCCTAGACCGCCAGGTCACCAACTGATAGAAACATTTTGGTACATAATGGGAACAACGCCTAAACATGGATTAATTAATACCAGGAATATAAATATTAAAACTTTTTTTTTTCTAATGTCTACGAATGTTTTGAAAACTTCCCATTCTCTTCATAGTTGCACCACTGACTTCGGTAGCTACTTCTAAAATACACACGAATTCAGAACAAACCTTCAACGAGGACAAAAGCTAGATCCAAGACGGACGTAATATTTGGTTTGATAAGATTCAGCAGACTGCATCCGGGCTGGTGGTGACCACCATTCAGGTAGAAGTCGACGTGACCTGCAGAACAAACATTCAATAAATAGAAAGATAGAAAGAATTATGAAAACATACTCACACATTCGGAAAAATATATATAGTAGATATCACGATTATTATTTTTTTCTAAACACTGAATCTTAATTTATAACCTTAATATTTCAATTCTCGATTCCTATTTCTCAAAAAATATATATTTAAATTTGAGCAATAACACTGCGGCACAGATTTATTTGATTACCAAACCCTTCCTTCACCTCTGACAAGATATCTTGTGAATGTGTGGAATACCAGACAGTTCGGATTCCACGTTAAACTATAGATCCTCCATTTCATCTCACAATCACCCTACCATCACACATTAGCGTAAGTGCGTATAACCCGAACGGGCTGTAAGACGCGGTGCTAATAATAATAATAATAATAATAATAATAATAATAATAAAATGTAGAGCTCAATTAAAGCCTTTCCCACCAAGGGCGTGGAAAGCTAATCTTTACAGGGAAGATCCGATATAAAATTTTACTATATTGATCTTTAGGCAGTAAAGGTATCTTCGTGTGTATATAATATGGATCCCTTGGGAGTCTATAAAAATTTCAGAGGGGTCCGGACCACCCCCCTCCAAACTTTCCCTTTCCCCACTCTTGCCAACTTTGGTAACTTGAGAGCTTGAATATTTAACAATGTTCGAGTAGAGATAAATTATTCTTAAAGGTAATTTTAAGATATAATATTTCGAAATAAATGGTACGACACAAACGCTTTATAATTTAAACTATTATAATTGGGAACATTTTTTTTTAATCGGTAACTAATTACACACTCTTTAGTAAGTTTTGCTATGAAAAATAAACATTATCATAGAATATGACATCTTAGCTCAGTCGGTAGCGCGTCTGCCGTATAATCTTTTGGTCCCGGGTTCGATTCCCGACATGGTCGAAAAATCTATCATTTATGAAATATGGATTTACCTCTCACTTTGATAAATTAATGGCCGGGGGGAGGGGGGTAAGCGGGTTAGGTGTATATAAAGTTACGACAGGCCTAACAAACCGGAAGTGAAATATATATATTTTTTAACAAAATTATTATATCAATTATACGCTGGTATAATTTTTAAATCAATAAGTTAACTATTCTTAGTTTTTTAACTTATATTATAAAGTTATTTATCACGTAAAACACTCCCAAATTATATCCATTTTGAATAAAATAGAGTATATTTCGAAATATTTAATATTTTCTAAAATCTGACACCAGTAAATTATCCTTAAATCGATTTTTTCTGTAAATCAATTATATAGTGATAGTTTTCAATTAAAACAGTAATCATTATTATTATTAGCACCGCGTCTTACTACCCGTTCGGGTTATACGCACTTGCGCTAATGTGTAATGGTAGGGTGATTGTGAGATTAAATGAAGGACCTACAGTTTAACGAGGAATCCGAACCACGGTGGAGGCCTGGCACTCCCCACA
This sequence comes from Timema californicum, assembly GCA_902141385.1. Lineage (NCBI taxonomy): Eukaryota > Metazoa > Arthropoda > Insecta > Phasmatodea > Timematidae > Timema > Timema californicum. Next base: position 20,841 of record CABFOW010001185.1, on the reverse strand, counting down.
TTCACAAGTTGTGATTAATACACGTCTTGTCAGTGGTGAAGGAAGGGTTTGGTAATCAGATAAATCCATGCCGGGACCGAGGATTGAGCCCCGGATCTCAACACAGAAGTCCAACACCTTACCCCTAGAGCAAAAGGTCACCTACCTACAAAATAACACTTGTAATAATATTTTGTAAGTATTGATGACAGCAAAAAAAAATTAAAAATGTGTTTTCTAAAAAGTTATTTTTATGAACATTTGACTATAGTTTTATGAAAGAGGTCCCCTGCTGTCGGACAAGCTCGAAACGTTGAACCAAAGCTAAGCTGTATCAGTGCTCACCAACAGCGCCGATCATGCCGAAACCAAGAAAAGGCAGGAAAGGTTCGGCGTCTGTATGAAGCACCTCGACGAACAGGGCGTCGGACGGATCTATGTGGACGTCGTTGTCGAAACCTTCGAATAGCGGCTGAGCGGGATCTAGGGCTGAAATATCCGTAACACTTCATTCGTGACTTTCGTGTTTTGTTACTGAGGAGGAAGTGGGGAAATTAACGGAACACTTTCTAAACCGGTATCAACACATGACTTACAAAACTAGATAAACACTAGAACAAACATAAAACCATCTTCCCACCTCTGTCCAATCAATTCATTACGGTTAATAGGGAGAGCCCGATCTTGTTCGATGATACATTTCGACCATATCGGGTATCGAACTGAAACCCTCAGCTCCATAGGCGCTTTTAGTTATATCATAAGTTTTTTGCTCCATGATTTATTACCGTTAGAGCTATACGCATGTGACTACACTAATGTGTTAGGAATTACCAAAAGATAGATTATTATTATTATTAGCACCGCGTCTTACTACCCGTTCGGGCTACACGCACTTACGCTAATGTTTAATGGTAGGGTGATTGTGAGATGAAATGGAGGACCTACAGTTTAACTTGGAATCCGAACCACGGTGGAGGCCTGGCATTCCTCACATTCACAAGATGTCTTGTCAGAGGTGAAGGAAGGGTTTGGTAATCAGATAAATCTGTGCCGGGACCGAGGATTGAACCCCGGCCGCCAGCACAGAAGTCTGACACCTTACCCCTAGACCGCCAGGTCACC
>CABFOW010001185.1:5736-17790 GCA_902141385.1 Timema californicum | reverse complement strand
TGTTCACAGAACTACTAGTAAGACTGTAGTAACGATAATAACATGGAGGGAGCGAGGTCTATTGTTCACAGAACTACTAGTAAGACTGTAGTAACGATAATAACATGGAGGGAGCTAGGTCTACTGTAAGAACATTGAGGGAGCGAGGACTACTGTTTCTAGACTTGCTTGTTAAACGAATATAATGATACTGGTATAAAATAGTGCATAGCTATATGTCTGTCTCATTTCTGAACGATGTAGCAGGAACTTAACTATGTTATCAAAGTTTCGGCTTAAATTGATTACATTATTCCACTAAGACAAATGCATAAAATATACAAAATGACCGTTTCTTTTCGACACTGATTCTACACCGAGGTGTAACTACTCTTATGAGTAAAAGTATTGGTATCAAATATAAAATATTTATACTGATAAATTATGACTATTATTATTATTATTATTATTATTATTATTATTATTATTATTTAGCACCACGTCTTACTACCGGTTCGGGTTATACGCTCTAAGTACTAATTACGATAATGGATTAGGAATTGGGAAGGTTGAATTAGAGGAAGGGAACCCGCATTTGCGTGGAGGGAGAGTGGAAAACCATTTAGGAAAAGCCATCCCCAGTTCACCGGACCAAGATTCGAACCTCGATCTCCCTGTCCCCAGTAGTCGAGCTCAACACGACTAGCGCGTTAGACAACTACACCACCAAGGCGGGTTATACTGATAAAGTAGCTATCATTTTTCCATTAGTTTTTTTTTTCGATGCACTATTAAACATATTATTTTACCGGACCTGTGATTCTAGCAACCCCGGTGATATTGTTGGCGGCATAGCTACAGATGTGGGCCCCAAGGCTGTGGCCAACCAAATGGAATTTCGAGGGGGTAGTTTTGTGAACGCTCACAAGGTATCTGCCAAGTCTGAAAAATAAAAAGTACGATACAATCGTTTTGTATGACTTTGGTAGAAAAAACCTTCTAGGACGATCGTTTTTAAGTGAACAAGGCTACTCCTTAATAAAGTTTCTTAAAAAAACGCATACTTTGATAATATTATGAAACACTCCTCAAATTTAAATTTTGAACTAAACTTTCATAGCTATTTATTTAAAAAAAATTCAAATGTTCAAATATACGTCACCATCAAAAATCTTAAATATCTAATGTTTTCTTTGAAAATCAAGTTTACAGTGCTGTTTATACAATTTTTAAACGCCCTAGAGATAACCATTTTAAATTAAATAATTATATATGCTATCTTTAAAAAATTTGAATTTCAAAAAATTCTTCATCACTAAACCCCAAACTATCCTTGATTTTTGGGTTAAAATCGAAATCACGATTTAACCTAGAGCAATGACCACATGACGTCTAAATATCAAGTTTTAATGGTACCGGTAATCACTTTTCATCTTCTCTCAACACCTCGGAGAGAAGGTATTATGATTGCCATAATTAAATGGTACGGCACTCCGCACGAACTCTCTCGCTCTATTGTTTGAAAATGGAGATATTTACTCAAAACTCGTAATATATTATGTGAAACGAAATAATATACAGTAGCAAACCCAAGCATAAATAGCACTATACTTATGTAAAACTATTTTTCAGTCCCGGTTTTAAATTTTATAATTATGTTTTTAAAGAATTAATGTCCTCATTTGTATGTTTGAACCGATAAAAAAGATCAAAGTTGGGTCCACAAGGGTCAACACTTAGTATTAAAATTTCAACTTGTGGTTAAAATTTTCGACATTTTATTAGGTGTTGCAAAGCTTCATGCCATCGCATTGCTATTAAATTCCTCATTTATAAATTTTAGACAATAAAAAATGTAAATATTGACTATTGAGTTTAAAATGGATATAGATCATTGTTGTACAAGCATTTCTCCTAAGAGGTTCAAGGGAAAACATATACTTTTAGAGACTTACTTATATTTAATTACTCTATGGCATTGGAGAATTATTGAGTTAAAACATAAGTAGTACCTCTTTACAATTAAAGCTCACAAAATTGTATTAATATATTTGCCAATATCTCAGAAACTGTTGGATTTATAAAAATATATTCCATATAAAAGTTTTTTATTTTTAATGGTACTACAATTTTGCAATTATAAGTTATTTAGTAACTCAAATAGTTGGGGAAATACAAAAGTTTCTGCTCCTGTAAAGTACCCTAAAATTCATGTTCGTGGTAAAATGAAAATAGCCAGTTTATTTATAATCTTAATCAACACCTAGATACGAATTTTAATCAAAATCGTTAGAGCCTATTTTGAGAAAATAGATTTGTTCTCATTTCGCCCTTTCTTAAAATACTCTTAATTTTAAGTTTAAACAGACACACAGACAGGCGTCATTGCAAAGAACACTTTTTAGGGTTTAGGGGTCTTGAGACGTCGACATTCATCAACATTTCAGGTAAGAATTTCTTTTGCGGTCGCAATACTTTTATCGTTTGTGTTCAGAAAATAAATAAATAAATATATATGAATAGCTTGAAAGTTATTGGTTTTATAAAAATATGGTTCTTGTTAAAATATCTTTAGTATAATTTGACCTACATATTTGTAACGATGATTAATTTAATTGCTCAAATAGTTTAAGAGACGTAAAAAAATATATAATTTACGCATCAGACCTAAGCCCTTGAAGTCATTTTGCCAAAATATTGAGAGAAGCCATTTTGTTTGGAATATTTATAAATGTTTAAAAATGAAGTTTAATCAAAATCAACTTTTTCTCTTTTTGCCCTTCAGTAAACTACCTTCAATTTTAGGGTTAGATATTCTATTCCACAAAACCCTCGAGGCAAACCTATTAAAACCCTAGATACCATTTTAGCCCGATCGTTAAAATAGTTTAGGCTTTAGTTGGAGGTACAGACAGACGGAAGGTCAAGAACCACTTTTATGGATTCGGGGGGTCATGAAACGTCAAGATTAATCAATATCCTGAGTTCGATTTTNTTTTGACGATCACTACACTTTCTCTACCTCTAAGATAGCGAGAAAGTAAAAATTGAACTCGAGATTTTGATAAATGTCGACGTTTCATAACCTCGTGAAATCTAAAAAGTTTTTTTTTCGCAATCTCGTCTGTCTGTACCTCGGGCTAGAGCCGAAACTATTTTCCCGACTGGTCTAAAACTTGGTATCTGGGGTTTTCATAAGGTCCCTCCAAGGGTTTTATTTAATTAGAAGTCTAGCTCTAAAATTAAGAATAGTTTACCGAAGGACAACAAGAAAATTAATCAATCTTATCAAAATTCTCTTGAACGATTTTGATTTAATTGTATATATGAACACTTTTAATCACTATAAACAAGATAGCAATTCTCATTTTTTTCATGAAAATTATTTTGGGTGTACTTTACATAGGGGATATACTACAATTTGATCAATCCTCTGCAACTATTTGAGAAACGAAAAACTTATGGTTGTGAAGTTGTAATATTATTAAAAATAATAGTGGTCTAGGGGTAGGGTGTCAGACTTCTATGCTGGCGGCCGGGGTTCAATCCTCGGTCCTGGCAAAGATGTATCTGATTACCATACCCTTCCTTCACCTCTGACAAGACATATTGTGAATGTGGGGAATGCCAGGCCTCCACCGTGGTTCGGATTCCACGTTAAACTGTAGGTCCTCCATTTCATCTCACAATCACCCTACCATTACACATTAGCGTAAGGGCGTATAACCTGGACGGGTAGTAAGACGCGGTGATAATAATAATAATAATAATAATAAAAATCTTTTATTTGAAATATATTTTATAAAACCAATAATTTCTGAGTTATAAGCAAATATATATACTTTTTATTTAGGTATTTGAAAATGAATTTGAGTATTATGCTCTTTGATGGACAAAGATGTTACTCTTTACTTTAATTGTAGCAGTGTTACTCGTTCCTGAAGTCATAGAGTAACAGTGTATTTTATTTCATTTATGATTTTTGGTGTAGTGTTTCTACAATAATGTATAAACCTATTTTCATTTCACAAATATTATGAGTATTTTAGTAAATATCAATTTAATAATAATATTTAGCACCACGTCTTACTACCCGTTATACGCTTTGAGTACTAATTACTCTAGTGGATTAGGACTTGGGAAGGTTTTAATTAGAGGAAGTGAACCCGAATTTGCGTGGAGGGAGAGTGGAAAACCATTTAGGAACTGCCCCCAGTTCACCCGACCGAGATTCGAACCACGATCTCCCCGTCCTCAGCAGTCGAGCTTAACACGACTAGCGCGTTAGCCAACTACGCCACCGAGGCTGGTAAGATTAATTTAAAGATACAAGCGGAATAAAGTCTGTGCGGTGCACTGTACCCATTTATTACTAACATGCACTTTCCAAGCCTACCTAATATATTAGCACACGACTGGTTATCCAACTATCTTAATTATTAGACAATAACACCCGCTTCGGTGGCCGCGTTGCCTAACGAGTTATAGACTGCCGATGACGGTGAGATCGAGGTTCAAATCTCGGTCGGGTGTACTAAGGGTGGTTTTTCCTAATGTTTTTTTTTTTTCCAATCTCCCTTCACGCAAATGTGGGTATGTTTGCTATAAATATAAATTCCTTAAGCCCTAAAACCACAAGCGTAATTTGTACATAAGCGTATAACCCAAACGGTTAGTAAGTGATAAAAAAATATATAGAACAGACACAACACCCCTACAGCAGTTATTATTATTATTATTATTATTATTATTATTATTATTAGCACCGTGGCTTAATACCCGTTCGGGTTATACGCAATTACGCTAATGTGTAATGGTAGGGTGATCGTGAGATGAAATGGAGGACCTACAGTTTAACTCTGGCATTCCCCACATTCACAAGATGTATTGTCAGAGGTGAAGGAAGGGTTTGGTAATCAGATAAATCTGTGCCTGGACCGAAGATTGAACCTTGGCCGTCAGCATAGAAGTCTGACACCTTACCCCTAGACCACCAGGTCTCCCCCTACAGCAGTTAATTCATCACCTTGAATGTGAGGCCTCAATTTTAATAGAACCGTAATAAAAAATAGATTCAGCCATACGGGGAATCAAACCAGGTGCCCTAACTACCAAATACTTTATTATATTGCTCTCACGTTGTGTAAAAATCAAATACAATTAATGTTCACCCCCATACGAGGTATAAATGTCAATCTCATTTTGTCTGGTTTTCCGATTATTGGGAGGTGGCGGTTTGAATACCTGCCGGGTATATTAAGGGAGGTTTATTTTAATGTTTTCCCAATCTTCTTCATGAGAATTTGGACACATTTCCTTTAATTTATATCTCCCTTATCATTATCACATTAGCGTAATTCATTATTAATGGCATGCGTCTAAAACCTAACGGTTTCCAAGAATCGGTGCGTATTATTTTGCTTCTTTTTTTTTCATGATGTAAGAAAAATTAATTATACACGTCGTTGGTATCGGCTAGAGCGCTTTATCCTCTTGCAATGCTATGTTCGCCTGGTATTAGAATCGTTAACTAGCGACGCGAGTCGTTAGCGGTCGCGAGTCGGTCGGGTCGGTACGGTAAGTTTGTGGTCGGTAACTGACGGAGAGGTATTAGGAGCGCAGAACTTAACAGGAGGTAGTAAGTAAGTAGACGCTTGGCTTGTTTTCTTTGCACTGGCACAGATTTACATATTTTTTTACTCCTGACTACTAATTAATAGTACCGTATTTCTGTTAATTGTGTTAACTGTTGAGTACTTTATAGTTTATTGGCTAAAATTTAGTACTAAATATTTGAACAGGTTTCAGAAATTGTGTCGTGAGTGAAGTTGCCAATTTTACGTAGCTATTAACGTTCGTGTACAATGTTATCAACTTATATTTCAAAACAAGATAGATAATCTCAGATTGCTGAGCTTACCTTTAATTTCCAATTATGTTTTTATTTCAATTGTTTAAGGCAGGGGTCGGCAAAGTTTTTGTAGTGTACTGTAGTAATATTGCAAAGTCACTCAGAGTATCAGCCAATCTAAGTCCACCTAAATAGTTTATATTTTCTAGAGTAGTAACTAGTACACCTATTAAAACGAATTTAAGTTGATGTTGTAAAATTTAAATGTAACAACATGTTTTTAAATCGAATACATTAAATAACTACCCTTTCTTGAATATTTTCAATTTTAATATAAATAATATAAATCATAATAAATGTGTTTCGCAACATTAAAGTTCTGAAGACATTATTTGGAAAATTTTAAAGAAAACAATTGAATCATTGAAACATAAAATACGTTGTTATTAAAATAATTACTCACATCAATGGTTTTAAATAATTAAACATTGAGGTTTTATAGTGTTTCTATTCAAATGGGTTGGCGTCAGGCGTGTCATTGAAAATCGTTCCGCGTGCCACTCTTGGCACTCGTGCCTTAGGTTGCCAACCCCTGGCTTAAGGGACCCTATTATTACAACCAACACCGGTATTTACGTGTTCTAAGCTATAAGTCTCGCAATAGATTGAATCACCAGTGACGAGGAGGTTAAGGTTCGAATCTTGGCCGTGTGCATTTATGAAGGGCTTCACCCAAGTGATTTATGGCTGAGGTTTTTATTACATACTATCTCTTACAACGTGGGTGTTCTTACTCTAAAAGAACCTCCCTCATCCTTTAAATTAAGAAGCTATAGTTGTGTTAAGTGTAGGCCTATTAATTAAACAAACAAAAATATATCATAGTTTTAACAGGTAACATTAATACCTCATAGTTTCAAAAGTTGGGATCACCTGCTTCGTGCTTAAATTAGCAACGCGTTAAGAATAAAAATTCGTCGCCGCCAGAATTCGAACTAAAAAACAGTATCTGACAGATGTGTGGCCCTTGTGTGAAACACATTATCCTGAGGCGAAATGTAATCTTCTTTGCGTGGGTCTAAGATAGTCGAGCCCCGAGTGGTTCGAAAATAATATTAATAGTTGCAATTCCAAACCGTTAATAGCCACATTTTTTAAAAGCGTTTACAAAAACAACCATTATTGTACTAAATAGAAATTTTTAAATTGCATTTGTTTTGCATTGAAACACTTTCAAAAAATCTAGACATATATTCGAAATAGTATCTGAGGTATTTCACGTTAATCCTAAAAAAAAATAACTAAAAAAATATTACAATTTTTTTTTTAAATCTCCTTCAAAGGTTTGAAATTACAAACCCTAAACGGCCTTGTGGTGTTGTGAGTTATCAGAGCCCCTGGCTAAAACCAAGAGGACCCTGTTTCGAGTCCTGGTTGTTACTGGGGGATTTTTCTCGAAAGGGGAATAATTCTCATGGTCACAGGATTTGGTTAATTGGGCCTCAGTTAGGTTAATATCTTCATTGTCTTCACTAATCATCATCCTCTTATCTCATCTGGACACGGAAAGAGCCTCCACGGAAAGGACGTCCGTCCCCTGGGCAACGGTACATTATTGCCGACTAATAATTCCGTAAAATTGAGCTAAAAATTGATGTAGTCCAGATACGCAATAATTATTACTACGAACTCTGAAGTATAATTTTTTTTTTAATGATAGTATGTAGCTATATTTGACAATACCTTCCCATTTCAGCGCCCACAATCCTTGTGTTGGACGACACTTGGAAATAGTTTAGTAGTGAAGCGCCATTTCCCCAATCCACCAAGATCACATTGGCGTCCATCTAAAGAACACAATTCATAAAGTTTCAAGTCAGTTTGTTTTTAGAACCGCGTCTTACTAACCGTTTGGGTTACACGCTTATGTACTAATTACGCTGGTAGTTTTATAGATTAGTAAGATTATATTTAGATTAAGTGTGCCCGCACTTGCGTGGAGAAAGAGAGGGGGTAAAACCTTCGGTGCACCCGACCAAGATTCGAACCTCGATCACCCCATCATTGGCAGTCTAATCCACTGAGAGAGTGATGCCTTAGACCAGAGATGTTCAAACTTATTTATAGAAGGGCTAAATAAAAATAAAAATAAAGTTGCGTGGGCTTAAAATTTTTTATTAATTAATTTTCCTTCAAAATTCATGTTGTGGGCCAAATAAATGCTATAAATTAATTTATCTTCAAAATCCATGTTAAAAAAATGATAAACACACAAAATAGACTGACAGATATTAATAAATTTAAATACATAGAAAATGTAAAACAATCATAAATACCTCAGTGTCAAAGTTTTTTTTTTTAAGTTCATTCAAAAGATTTATATGATCGTGTTTGAAGTGAATGAAACTTTGAGGAGATCATTATCAATAGAGAAGACATGCTAATCAGTAGGTCGGTTTCTAAGATCACTTTTACTAAGTTTCATGGTTTAAAACACTTGTTCATAATGAATATGAAGATGAAAACATTGCCACATATTTTTGGGAATAATCTACCAAATCTCTAAATACTGATTTTGACGTGTTTTTTTTTATAAAAATACAGTTTGTTTGTGTTAAAAAAAAAAGCCTGCTTCACAATACAACACATTTAAAATTAGTTATCCTGCGGGCCGGATTGAACCCACCGACGGGCCGTAGTTTCTCCATCCCTGCCTTAGACTATTAGACTCCCGAAGCACGTGTGGGGGTTTATTTGCACTCATTTATAATTTTTACCAATGTAGTGTAAAGGCGTTGGCTTACAGTTAGTAAATGAACAAGCTTATGCAGAAACAATAATTTATTATTCGTGATGCTTCAGGTTAAGAAATAAGCGGGCTTGAGCCAACACAATATCTTAAGCAAATGTACGACTCAGACAACCACTCTCGTTACATGTATCTTAGATAATGTGATAATAATTTTCGACTCAATGATTGTAATGTCTTTGACCTAATCTATTGAAGAGTTGCGTTTGGATTTCAATTAAATGTTAACCCGCCTCGGTGGCGTAGTTGGCTAACGCGCTTGTCGTGTTGAGCTCGACTGCTGAGGACGGGGATATCGAGTTTCGAATCTCGGTCCGCTGAACTGGGGGTGGTTTTTCCTAAATGGTTTTTCACTCTCCCTCCACGCAAATGCGGGTTCACTTCCTCTAATTCAACCTTCCCAATTCCTAATCCAATAGTGTAGTTAGTACTTAAAGCGTATAACCCGAACGGGTAGTAAGACGCGGTGCTAAATTAAAAAAAAAAGTTAAATGTATTTGTTTTGAGCTTGAGGGCCCTCAAGATGATTTAGTTTGGTTTCTTGGGGACGGCGAGGTGTGGGCTCTAATCCCAGCTAAGTGTATCAAGGGTGTTTTTTTCTTAAATGTTTTTTCCACTCTCCCTCCAAGCAATAATGGTTATATTTACTCTAATTATATCTTTATAATCCCTAACACAACAATATAATTAAAATGTATGTGTAACCGAACGGGTAATGAGACGCTACTTAAATAAAAGAGGACACTTTGGGTGTCAGTGGTGTCCAAAACCCAAGCAACCTCCTCCCCCCTTGTCTACCTTCATGAACTAATTTTATGTTCTATGTAATATAATTTTAGTGTAAGCCTTTTAACAAAAAGAATTAGGTTTGGGTTATATTCTCTTTAATGCAAAGAGAAAGAAAGCACGAAATCAGCTTTTTTTTGTCATCTTTCTTTATAGCAAAAGTTGTAGTAACATATTATTGCATATTTTGATAATACATGTTGTTTTGCTGTCCAAAAAAAGATATTCGCACTAGTTAAATCTTGAAGATATTTTTTTCTTTAAATGTCTGCTTCCCTCTGCCTTTCTCTTCCCAATATCTCACTTTACACCGTTACCCCCCCCCCTCCCTCCCCTATCTCTCCCAAAACTCCCACGCTCTTTCTTAAATCTTTATATCATCCTTTCTTTATTTAATCTCTCTCCCCTCGTTTGTTCCAGCCCCCCTTTATGTCTACCCTCCTTATTTTACATCCTCTCTAGTTCCCTCCCTCTGATTATCCGCAATCCTCTTAGTACAGTCTTGCACTCATCGTTACCATGGTAACGGAAATTGCTGGGGTCTCGTGTTGCCATAGCAACGCAACAGACGTACAAAACCTAAGAAATTCAGCACTAAATATTGGCATATGTTTCAGAATTTGTGCCGTTAGTGGTGCTGCCAACTTCACGGACCTCGAAACCTACTTGCTCTTTGAATCTCCCATTGATTCTTAATGGTTTAAAAATTACAAAAGCACTTGTTTACGGACAGCTTGATTATTAAGGCAGGCGTGTCAAATTATGTTGATTTTAGGGACCAATAACACCACATTTGGATATATATATATATATAACTAGTAACTTACTCTATGGCATTAGGATCCCTCAAGTTCATTACATTTTATCTATATCTTGAGCTAGTTCTATCCAGTCCACCTCATTACATTCGATCTATATCTTGAGCTAGTTCTATCCAGTCCCCTTCATTACATTCTATCTATATCTTGAGCTAGTTCTATCCAGTCCACCTCATTACATTCTATCTATATATTGAGCTAGTTCTATCCAGTTCCCTTCATTACATTCTATCTATATCTTGAGCTAGTTATATCCAGTCCATCTCATTATATTCGATCTATATCTTGAGCTAGTTCTATCTAGTCCCCTTCATTACATTCTATCTATATCTTGAGCTAGTTCTATCCAGTCACCTTCATTACATTCCATCCATATCTTGAGCTAGTTCTATCTAGTCCACATCATTACATCTATCCATATATTAAGCTAGTTTTATACAGTCCACCACATTGCACTTTATCTATATCTTGAGCTAGTTCTACCCAGTCCCCTTCATTACATTCTATCTATATCTTGAGCTAGTTCTATCCAGTCCACCTCATTACATTCTATCTATATCTTGAGCTAGTTCTATCTAGTCCCCTTCATTACATTCTATATATATCTTGAGCTAGTTCTATCCAGTCCACCTCATTACATTCTATCTATATCTTGAGCTAGTTCTATCCAGTCCACCCCATTACAATCGATCCATATCTTGAGCTAGTTCTATCCAGTCCACATCATTACACTCTATCCCTGCTTTGAGCTAATTATAGAACTTTGTCAATAAATATTTTAAGAAATGACACATTGTCAGTGTAATGGCAAGTTAAGTTGGGGTTGAAGGGAAAGCGAGCTAAGGGCAGTATTTATGCAGATTTTTAAAATATCAAAACAATGTTTTAGTCCAAAGAAATCCAATATTTCTCCTGTAGAAACATAAGAGTTTAATTTTATTCACACCTGCCTCGGTGGCCACATGATTTAAGACGTCACACTCGCAATTGACTAGATTGCCGATGACAGGGAGATCGGGGTTCGATCCCGATCGGTCACACAAAGGGTGGTTTTTTCTAAATGGTTTTCCACTCTTCTCCACTCAATTGTGTATAATATGACAAGATAGATGTGGTGCTAAAAAAAAAAAGTTGTTGATATATGTCAAGCATGTCCTGGAAATTAATGACACCTTTTCTTTTAAAAAATTTATCATCTAATGCCGCTATACTCGTGACAGATATTCACCAACTGTTGATACCACCATGTGGAGACAAATAATAGATTTTTCTTATAAACCCCGTCTTACTAGTCGTTCGAGCTATAGGCTTCTGTACTAATTACGCAAATGGTTTTAAGTAACTAGGAAGTTTATATTTGGATGAAGTATACCCGCACTTGCGTAGGGGGGGAGTGAAAAACTACCTTCAGTACATCCAACCAAAATTCCAACCTCAACCACCCCGTCAGCAGCAATCCAGTCTACTGTGAGAGTAGTGCGTTAGATCATGCGGCTACTAAAGTGGGTTGAAAAAAAACCTTTATGTTTCAACTGTACAGTAGCCCCATGGCTTCTTTGGTGATGACTGACAGCTCACAGCTGAGAGCTGACGGCTTTGAAAAGTTACCAGACCAAAGTATGTATCCCTACGCCGAACCATATGATCTGCAAAAACATGTGTTTAGCAACTGTCACTTCTGACAGTCAAAATTTAGGTATATACCTAAATGTTGACTGTCAGAAGTCAGCTGTGAACTGTCAGTTAGCACCAAAAAAGCCATGGGGCTTCTGTAGGAATATTTAAATAAGTTTGTCCCTCCTCACCACCAC
>CABFOW010001184.1:153031-165881 GCA_902141385.1 Timema californicum | reverse complement strand
AGGAAGTTGGTACAGTAGGAAGAAACTTTCAGGAAATGCCAACTTTTTTTGACGAAATTTATATTATTTTACTATATTCTTAGTGTCATTTTATTGATATCATCGATCAAAATTGGCCACTGCAGATTACACGAATTGACGCGTGAATGTATTAAAGTAGGTTTAGCAGTATTTGAAACTTTCAAGAAAGTTTATTATCTGAAATTAACTTGTTTTTGACATCCTTAGCCATTTTCTAACACGTTATTCTGTCGGTAAAGCCTCTGCCTACCAAGTTATTATTACCGGTTTTAATTCCCCAAAAGGACGAAAAATTGTATGCTTGACAAAATTGGGGATTTTTCTGTCACCGTGAAGAATTGATTGCCAAGATACGGAGGTTTATGTCTGTCCTAGAATTAGGTAATGTGCTGATATAATTAGTTTGTTTAGAAAGTACACGCTAAATACTCGTACTAAAGTTAAGTTCTAGCCCTTAAGGGTCCTTGAGTCTTCTAAAATATAGTCAACCCAAGAGAATAAGAATTGAAGGGTGAGATTTAAAGGAATTCAACAGGCTTCGTAGTGAGTATAAAAAATTAATATTTTGAAAAATCTACTCACAGTGAAGCCGCTCGAAATAAAAGTATGGTAGTCTAAATTAAAGACAGCTGTGATGATCTCTCACCTAATAATAAATCTTATAAGAAACTCTCAATTGAAATAAGAAAATAAATCACAGCTGGTAAATTGTACCGGAAATTAAAAGTTGAAAATCACATTCCCAATAAGAAAATATATTTTAATAAAAAAAACTCAACTTCGTCTTGAATAAATGTGAATATAATTTATATCTCAAGTATTTTATTTGTTTCTGTTTTTTAAATATTTTGTCTGGTTCCGTTTCTTACTCATACGTTTCTAACCTCCTCTCTCTATCTCTTGAACGCTAACGTCTCTCTATTTAAACTTATTTCTACCTCGTCCTTGCTTCTCTAATACAATGAATTAATCAAGAGCGCTTTGACAAAAGAAGACATTATGGGGGCTAGGGTATTGTTTGTTTGAGAAAATTATCCACATTACCTTGTGAACCTAACAATGTGATAGTACTTTCATTCGTTTACAGTCTATCATTAACCTACAGTTCTTTTTTCATCAAAATAAAAAGATTAAAGGATGTTAGAAATAAATCAATGGAAAATACCTAATTAACATATTATGTTATACCTTGTCCAATATTTTGGATCTGTTGTTTTTAAAAAAGTTATAAAATTATATACTCAGTTACAACTAATTTTCGTGTAGGCCTATTACTTTATAATTTTTTATTTAAAAAAAAGACATACCTAAGGAGTAGCCTTCTGGACCGAAGTTCCAGTAGATCACCAGATGCCCTGCAGGTACTATTTCCTGTCAATTGACCTACTTTCCAAATGCTGGTGATAAGGTAGTTTACCTCAACACCACCCACCCCCTCCTCATTTATGGGGGAAAAAAAGATTATTTGTGGTAGGGATATAGCCCAACCCCTTCCCAATGGGTTAGGGACTCTATCACCAACCCACTAGCCAGCCTGTATCAAGGATTTAGCCCAAAGATTTTGGTCAGAGACCCTACCCTGAACAAACTAGGCAGCCTGCACTTGGGCGAGGTTCTATCTCGTGAACAAGGGAATTTCAACCCATCTCATCCACTCAAATATTAAGGAGTCATTAAGTAAACAGTATTATTGTTTGTCCCATCTCGTGCACTGAACAAGAAACAAATGGTATGGAACTCCGCACGGACTATTGTTTGAAAATGAAGATATTTACTCAAAGCTCGTAATATATGAGAAACGAAATAATATACACTAGCAAAACCGAACACAAATTACGCCATACTTACGTAAAACATTTTGACTCAAGGTTATAAATCTTATAATTTTATTTTTAAAGAAATAATGTCCTCATTTGCATATTTGGACCAATAAAAAAGATCGATATTGGGTACCACAAGAGTTAGCACTCCGTATTAAAAATTTCGACCTCCGGTTAAAATTGTCGACATTTTATTAGGGGTTGAAGATCTTATGGTTATCGAATTGCTATTAAATTCATTATTTATAAATTTATACCAATAAAAAAGGTAGATATTGACTATTGAGTCTAAAACTATAAAGATAAATCATTGCTGTACAAATATTTCCCCTAAGAGATTAAAGGAAAAAGAAGAAACTTTTTGAGAGACTTACTAATATTTAATTACTCTATGGAATTAGATCATTATTGCGTTAAAATATGAGTAGAATATCTGTACAACTAGAGCTCACAAAATTGTATTAATATGTTTGGCAATATCTCAGAGATTATTGGTTTTATAAAAAAAAAATCAAATCAAAGGGTTTCTTTAATGGTGCTACAATTTTGCGATGATGAGCTATTTAGTATCACAAATAGTTGCGGAGATATGCAGATTTCCACTTTTGTAAAGTACCCTAAAATCATTTTCATGGGAAAATGAAAATGTTCAATTTGTTTATAATCATAATTAACACCTTTATACGAATTTTAACCATAATCGTTAGAGCCGTTTTTGAGAAAAAGTTATTTTCTCTTAATTTTAGGGCTAGACAGATACACAGACCAACGGTATTGCAAAAACCACTTTTAAAGGTTAGGGGGTTCATGAGACGTCGACATCCACCAACGTTTTGGGTCAGATAATTTTTTACGGTCACAATACTTTACCTTTAGTGTTAGAAAATTATATATATTTGCGTATAGCTTGGAAGTTATTGGTTTTATAACAATATGTTTCAAATAAAAGATTTGTCTTATAAAATTCCCTAAATATTTGCAATGATAAGTAATTTCATGTCTCAAACAGTTACAGAGATATGATTAAAAAAATAGAATTTACGCATCAGACCAGAACTCTTAAATTTATAATGACGAAAAATTGAAAGTAGTAATTTTATTTGTAATATTGATGAATGTTTAGAAATGAAATTTAATCAAAATTGTTAGAGCCAATTTTGATAAAATCGATTTTCTTTCTTTTCGCCCTTCTGTAAATTACCGTTAATTTTAGGGATAGATATCCAATTCCAAAAACCCCTCGGGACAACCCTATGAAAACGTTAGATACCAAGTTTTAGCCCGATCGGTGAAATAGTTTAGGCTCTACTTCGAAGTACAGACAAATAGGTAGATGGAAATTCCAAAACCACTTTTTCTGATTCAGGGGGTCACTAAACGTCGAAATTCATCAAAATTTCAAGTTCAAATTGTTGACGATCACAATTCTTTCTTTGCCTGTGAGATAGCGAGAAAGTAAAAATAATCTCTTGCGGCTTGAAGCGTTTCCCTTCCATAGATTGGAGTAGGAACCATATTTTAAAAGGAATATTGTAATGGGGAGAGTTGAGATAAGGTTTAATAGTTAAATACTACCGTAGAATAAAAGCATTAAGATAAAAACTATTAAATTTACTATGTTTAACAGATATCTCTTTTCATGTACGGTATGCACAAAGTAGTAAATCCTAGACAATGAATAATGTAAATCATAAAGAGCTCATGAATTGGTAATATGTTTTGCAAAATCTGTTACATAGTTTGTTACACGTTCAGGACCTCTAACTATCATCTCTTAAAATTAAAAAGTAAACCCTAACCGACATTGATTTTTTCATTAACAAGATCCGTAATGGCTTTACTAATTCTATCATTTATCTGTATATACATCAATACGTCACTTTACCGAGGCCACGTACTATTCTAGTCGTCTCTTAACTGTTTCATAATACAGTGCATCTTCTTTTAGAATTTTTACCAACTCGATAAGGTTTTGTTTGGACTTACCGATGCTCCTGTTTAGACGATGGTGCCATCCTTCAACTGCATTGGTAGCCCTGTGTATTTCCCCATAGCAGATCCACATGTTCTTACTTCATCATTCTCTAACCATTGGCCTAGCCATATTCTGGTTTTGCATCCGGCGGTAGAGTGTATGTTTCTCTCTCACCCCATCGCTGTGTTGGTTTGTTCAATCATTAATGATCAGGCTTACGTAGTAGTGCAAGCGAATATACAAAAATATGCGCCCCACCACACAGGGTGGCTAGTGTGCTCGGAGTATGAACCCTGGCGTACTTGGGGTAATCTGGGTCCCTTTTGGATTATGCTCCAACCACCAAGGCTGGCTAATGGGTTGGGAGGAAGGATCCTTGACTTGATGAGTGGTGAACTGGGCCGTGTCCCAAAAATGTTGGGCTAGGCCCCTGAGTCCATCTACCCAGATTGGCTAATGGATTGGGCTAGGGTCCATAACCCACTGGGGAGGAGCTGGGCAATGTCCCCCATTACCAATTATTTTCGTCCATACATGAAAAGGGGGTGGGGTGAGGATAGATGAGGGTAGGGGTGAGTGGGGTGGTTTCGGGGTGATTACCCCATCACAAAGCTATGGAAATTAGGTCAATTGACAGGAAATAGTGCCTGCAAGGCATTTGGAGACCTACTGGAACATATCTTAAG
Source organism: Timema californicum (assembly GCA_902141385.1). Taxonomy (NCBI): domain Eukaryota; kingdom Metazoa; phylum Arthropoda; class Insecta; order Phasmatodea; family Timematidae; genus Timema; species Timema californicum. Next base: position 161,379 of record CABFOW010001184.1, on the reverse strand, counting down.
TTGTACCTAAAACAAAGTACCATTAAGTTTAAACGTTCCCGAAGGTTTTTAAAGTAGGTTTTTATAACTAACATTTATGAAAAGAAGGGTCAGCCATACAGGCAGTCTAGCCAACTTAGACAATCCATTGGGAGTTTAACATCTTTAATTAGTCAGTCCTTTGTTTTAAACTCGAAAAGTCATAAAAACTACTTATATGTTTGTAATTGGGTTTACTACTCGAAATTGTGGCTATATCATCTAATGACACAGGGATTTCAAGGTTCGAATCTCGGCCGGGTGTATTGGGGTGGTTTTTCCACATTTGCCCTTATTTATCCTATTTACCAACCCTTAGTAACCACTTCGATGGTAGAGTGTTCTAAGGCATCACTCTCGCAATGGATTGAATTTTCGATGACTGGAATATAAGAATTCGAATCTTAGTAAGGTTTACTGAGAATATTTTTTTCTTACATGGTTTCCCACCCTTATCCTACGTAAATGAAGGGACATTTATTTTGAATTCAGCCCTCCTCATCTCTAGCACAATAGCTTAAATATGCAGATAAACCAAACGAGTATTATGACGTGGTGCTCCTACCTCTTAAATTAAGTAGGTATTAACCTTGAAGTTGAACAAACTAATGAGAAAATCCCAAATGGAGAGGAACGAAGCGATTGATTCAATTCATTTACACTGTTACAAGATTTAGTACCGGTTTTGGTAGAGTAAAGAGATTGAGATACGCCCCTTGGTATAAAAATGAACACCATAGAAGAGCGTCATTCTTTAAAGATGCATATACACCAGAGGCAGCTTTGAAGCGAGGCTAGTCGAGGCCGAGTTAAGCTAGGCGAACGTGAGCGCAGCCTCACTTTGATGTACCGACACGAGTTGGCTCAGTCACGTATTGCCTCCTCGCTCTGTTCGCCGAATGGGCCGAGGCAATCTCTCCTTCAATTTCCCCCTGGTGTATATGCATCCTAAGGTGAAAGTGTAAGGATCACGAGTTAAGGCCAGTATTTTTTGCAGTTTTTATAGCAAAACATTATTTTGACAAAAATAAATCAAATAGTGCTCCAGTAGAAAAATAGTTTAATTTTATTCGTGTGATAACCTCAACAGTTATTGAATATATATCATGAACATAGCGACATTTGATGATAAACTTTTTAAATGAAGATAAAAGGTTGTTATTTAAATTCCAGGACACCCTTGACATATATTCAACAACTGTTGATATCATCATTCGAAGAAAATTAAGTTATGTTTCTAATGGAGCAATATCTTTTTTTNGAGCAATATCTTATTTAAAAAAAAAAAACTGCCCTTAACTCGCGTTCTCTACACTCCCATTTTAAGAAACACAAAAGCGCAAAACAGAAGCCTGCACGCTTAGACGTCCCGCGTGGTCAGACTGTCAGATGGGTTGCCTATGCTCCCCGTGTGCTGGGGACTTTTTTCCTTGCTCGTCCATTCATAAGACAACGGGGACTGGCATGAGTCGACAGAATGTAGTCATTACCATCACTGTCTAGCACGTTTGGCCCACTGGCATACTGGTGATTAATGAACGTTACATACACAACTTATACACGGGTACACTCAGCTACGGGTTTACCAAGTAATATTACTAGAGTTATGGTTTTAGCCCTAGTAGGACAATTAGTAATACAGACCACACACTTATGTTTAATAATATCGGAGTTCTTTTTCTAGTGGACGAAAAAAAATATGGGTACACTTTAAATTATTTAATTTAAAAAAATTGTATTCCTAACGTTGTTCTGTTAACAGCAAAATTCTTTAATATCTAAGAAATAGGATAAAAAGCAAGTTTATTGTTTGTTTTGGAATAAAGATTTTTTTGTACAGGTAGAGATATTAAAAATAAGTAATAATAACTAGTTGGATGATTTTAAATAATATATTCCAAATATGATTTATTCCTTTAGAACTAATCTTTCTCTCTCTGTTTTTTGAGTGTATTGCTGAATAATATCCAAAAAGCAATCAAAGTTCAACCAATTTTGTTGGATCGAACTGACATAGAAGGGGCCGCAAATTGATGTAAGAAATTAAATAGTAACACGGAATTTATGGGTTTTTTAAAACCTCAAACAATGAAAAAAGAAATTAAAAAAGGTATGTGATACGGCATATCATTGGTAAAAAGCCCACTGGTTAAGAAAGTTTTTCGTTTTTGACTGTTTTGGTATGTTAAAAATAATGTAACTTTAAAGTGAAACAGTTTGAATTCCCACTCTGACAAATAATGAAGTAAGCTGAGTTATGTTTCACTGTGATACCGATTGTTAAACAAGTGTACAATGTTGCCAAATTAGAAGATTTAAATATATAGTTCTTGTTTAGCCTAGTTTTATACACAATTGCTAATACTCTATTTTATTTTTTGTGTTTGCTGCTCCTAGATTTTTTCCATCCTACGCATCTGTCTGGTTCACCTGAGAGTAAATTCTGTCCTCCTTCTGGTGATATCCGAATATGTATTACCTCTCCTGCTCCCGTTCTTTGGGAATATTAAATATTTGACGTTATCGGAATTCAATCTAGTCTCCCAGAAGTGAATTGGACACCGTATTAAAAAGTAGCTTGAACAATTTTGATTGTGATCGTGGCTAAACAAAGAAATACATAAATTTGGAAAAATACTTTTAAGCAAAAAATTGTTTTTTTGAAAGGATTTTTTTAATCACCTTTAAAACTTATCCAGGATTTAAATTAAAGCCTCTACAGGAAATTTTATATATTTTGAACTCAAGCTAATGACGTATAAAACATTGGTAGAGGTCACACGCCTGTAAAATTACAGTACATGTTTATACCCATCCTTACTTAAATTTAAGTATACATTATAGACAAAAACTAGATTAAACACCTGATTTTACCATTTATGACCATCACTAGTCCTCGTTACTAAGTGGTTAAAGTGAAAAATACACACCAATGATACCCTGGTTCGATTCCAAGAGATTCATAAGAATATATTTACTATTTATAAATAGACTCACCCAGAAATGTACAGATATCTAGGCGCTACCCGTAATGGATGGGGATTAGGTTTGCTCTCTTAGGTTAAGCTATTATGTAAGTCGTGTGCTAATATAATGTATTTTTATAAATTCCAATATTTTAATTAAAAATATATGTTTAAACGTGTGGTATAAATGGTAGTAGAAAAAATATGAAAAAAGTGAGAACGTATTACGACAGAACACACAACATGAAACCAAATCCTACAACATTCCTTATATGAAATAAAAAGTAGTATATTTAATATACTCAAGTGAAAATTTAGATGGACGCATTTATTTTATGTGCTTGAGATGAGGAATGACCTCCAAGTTTGTAGTCATGATAGTCACGATTAAAACTCTCTTTTTATTAGCGTCCGACCAATCGTATTCTAAAACGCGTGTTCTACGCCATCAACTATTCCATTCGTTAAAATAACTCAATGGTCGATTAATTTGTATTTTTATTTTTCCAATTAAAGTCTTGTTTTAAGTTTAGCCTGCAAGATCATTAAACGTTTTTTATTGGAAACATGTGAGGTAAATAAACAAGGACTAGGATAATCACTAAATAATTTACTACAGAGAGTTTCTTTAACACATAGGGTGCTTGATTCTAAAGTGTGAAGCCATGGTTCGAAACCAGAGCGCTTCATTTAGGAGAGTTATTTTCTTTCTAATAAATTGTTTTTCATCCTCTTTCCAGTTGAATGTCACAGAACTTACTCTTATATGCCCAGAAAGTATTATCACTTATTGTTAGGCTGTTAACAATATAGTTTTGAAGGTAACACATTTTTTAAATACTAATTTACAAACATAAAATTGTTAATTTTAGACAGTGACTTATTTTAAAGATTGTAGTTAAATTTGAAAAAAATAATTTAATTAATAAAATTTGTTGAAAAAATGTGATCATTTATGTTAAATAAACCTAATCTAGCCCAAATTTCTAGTTTTAATTTTAAATTACTTATATAAATTTAACTAACTACTACAATCACTGAAACATTTTAATATTTCTAATCGTTAAGAAAAATTAAATATAAAATAATATGGTGGAAAGCTATAATGTTTAATTAGCATAGCGATTATGGTGCTAACAATGATCATTGTAAGTATTATAGAATTTTGGTAGGAAGGAACTTATAGAAAATTCAAATATAATTTTTCGCTGTTAACATTGAAAGCAGTTTATATTATTTATATTATTATTTCATAGCTATATATAAATATATATCATAGAAAATTCAAATATAATTTATCGTTGTCAACATTGATAGCAGTTAATATTATTAATATTACTATTTCATACCTATATATAAATATATATTATAGAAAATTCAAATATAATTTTTCGTTGTCAACATTGATAGCAGTTAATATTATTATTTCATACCTATATATAAATATATATTATTTGTCAAAAGTGACAGTTGAAGGAAGATCACTTGCCTTGACGTATAAATGTATTAAATTTGTTTTATAGTAATTTTTATAGGTTACGTATAATTCGGACAGATACCTAATAAAGCTCGGTACTAGAACCAAATTATAAGTGTAAAACTATTTTGTCCTATCAAAATCAGACTATATCTATGTGGCAGTCCAAATAATGACTAAATTGACTTTCATGTAATTGCAAAATCATGGACGCGATCAAGTGTGTTCATCGTCGGAACTCGGAATCAAACCCTTCGACCAATAATAAACTTAAATACGTTCGTTCCTCACACGAGTTTTCACTAAATGGAAGACAGTTCTCACTCAACCGAGATTCGAACCAATCTCTCAAGAGCAGAGTCGTTCTAGCGTCGATTGCAAACGCTCGATACATCAGCACTTTCTATCACGATTTTTTTTATTTTTTTAGTTTACACATTGAATTATATGACAGCTTAATCTAGAGTTAAGGATTAGAAAGGTAGTTTTAGAGATAGTGAACCATCGTAGAGAGCAGACGAGAAAACAAAAGTTATAAGTCCCATGTAGAGAATTCGGCAGGGATTTGAACCTCGATCTCCCCGTTAAAAACTGTACAAAGCATAAAGCCAACATGGGAATAGTTTCCTTCGTGGAGTGTATGTACCATAAAGCCGGTCAGTGGCATAGTTTCCTACGTGGACTGTACATAGTACCTATAAAGCCAGCTTGTGGCATAGTTTCCTACGTGGAGTGTGTATATACCATAAAGCCAGCCAGTGGCATAGTTTCCTACGTGGAGTGTACATAGTACCTATAAAGCCAGCTTGTGGCATAGTTTCCTACGTAGAGTGTGTATATACCATAAAGCCAGCCAGTGGCATAGTTTCCTACGTGGACTGTACATAGTACCTATAAAGCCAGCTTGTGGCATAGTTTCCTACGTGGAGTGTGTATATACCATAAAGCCAGCCAGTGGCATAGTTTCCTACGTGGAGTGTACATAGTACCTATAAAGCCAGCTTGTGGCATAGTTTCCTACGTAGAGTGTGTATATACCATAAAGCCAGCCAGTGGCATAGTTTCCTACGTGGACTGTACATAGTACCTATAAAGCCAGCTTGTGGCATAGTTTCCTACGTGGAGTGTGTATATACCATAAAGCCAGCCAGTGGCATAGTTTCCTACGTGGAGTGTACATAGTACCTATAAAGCCAGCTTGTGGCATAGTTTCCTACGTAGAGTGTGTATATACCATAAAGCCAGCCAGTGGCATAGTTTCCTACGTGGACTGTACATAGTACCTATAAAGCCAGCTTGTGGCATAGTTTCCTACGTGGAGTGTGTATATACCATAAAGCCAGCCAGTGGCATAGTTTCCTACGTGGAATGTATATACCATAAAGGCAACCAGTGGCATAGTTTCCTACGTAGAGTGTGTATATACCATAAAGCCAGCCAGTGGCATAGTTTCCTACGTGGAGTGTACATAGTACCTATAAAGCCAGCTTGTGGCATAGTTTCCTACGTGGAGTGTGTATATACCATAAAGCCAGCCAGTGGCATAGTTTCCTACGTGGAGTGTATATACCATAAAGCCAGCCAGTGGCATAGTTTCCTACATGGAATGTATATACCATAAAGCCAGCCAGTGGCATAGTTTCCTACATGGAGTGTATATACCATAAAGCCAGCTAGTGGCGAGGTTTCCTACTTGGAGTGTGTATATACCATAAAGCCAGCCAGTGGCATAGTTTCCTACGTGAAGTGTATATAGTACCTATAAAGCCAGCTTGTGGCATAGTTCCCTACGTGGAGTGTGTATGTACCATAAAGTCAGCCAGTTGCATATTTTCCTACGTGGAGTGTGTATGTACCATAAAGCCAGCCAGTGGCATAGTTTCTTACGTGAAGTGTATATAGTACCAATAAAGCCAGCTTGTGGCATAGTTCCCTACGTGGAGTGTGTATGTACCATAAAGCCGGCCAGTGGCATAGTTTTCTACGTGGAGTGTGTATACCATAAAGCCAGCCAGTGGCATATTTTCCTACGTGGAGTGTGTGTATATACCATAAAGCCGGCCAGTGGCATAGTTTCCTACGTGGAGTGTGTATGTATCATAAAGCCGGCCAGTGGCATAGTTTCCTTTTTTGGAGTGTGTATGTACCATAAAGCCGGCCAGTGGCATAGTTTCCTACGTGGAGTGTGTATATACCATAAAGCCAGCCAGTGGCATAGTTTCCTACGTGGAGTGTGTATACCATAAAGCCAGCCAGTGGCATAGTTTCTCACGTGGCGTGTACAGACTATAAAGCCGGTAGGTGAGATAGTGTGCTACATTAACTATGCATATTATAAAGCTGCTCAGTAACATAGTTTTGTCCGTGGCGTATACAGGCTATAAAGCCGGTATGTGATATAGTTTCCTACATGAACTGTACATAATACAAAGCTGTTCGATGACATAGTTTCCTCCGTGGAGTGTACAGACAGACTCACTCTTCCTCAACTTCAAGGTCCCTTGTAAACTACCGTGCCGCTGCGTCTTGAAAGAACTCTTTTTTTTAAGCATTGTTCTCCCGGAGTGTTCTATTACTTGACGAGCCGTCCTACTTGATCACTCCCATCAGGAAATACTTCCGAGTCAATGAAGTTATCGACTAATGTGATCCACGTTTACACGGAAAAACATCGTTCTTTCAATCGGGTGCTTTTATGACGGTGCTTTCAGGTACATGAGTGCCAAGTTCAATTTTTCATTTCGAAACCAAGCCGAATAAAATTTAGTTCAATATTCCCGAGGCCGAATCGAATATAGTGAAATATTTTTTACTTTTCTAAAGAACCACGTTCAGGTTCTAAACATATGTACTAATTACACTAATAGGTTAAAAATTAGGAAGGTTTAATTGAGAGGAAGCACACCCGTATTTACGTCGAGGGAGAGTGGGAAACCATTCATGAAAACCACCCGACTGGGATCGAACCCCGAACTCCCCATATTCAGCAGTTTATCCCAACACTAGAGTAGCGCGTTAGACCACGCGGCCACCGAAGCGGGTATATAGTTAAATATTCTCGAAGTGCCATGCAGGTGTATTTGAGATGTCTATTATATTTATTCAAGAAGCTTCCTAATCATTGAAGCGAGAATATTTTATTTTTCAAAACTAAGCCGAAGTTTTCGAATCTTCTCGCATCTCTAGTATCAGGTGTAATCCCATTGCCAGAAGTGGAAACTTACAGGAAGTGTTTCTCAAACTGTGGTACATGTACGCCTAGAGGTACGCGAATGGTTTCAGTCAGAGGTTACACGGCGCACCTATAAATTTCACTAATCACAAAATAATTTTTGATAATAGTATAACTGACAAACAATATAATGCATATTTTAATGTTATTTTAGTATAATTTTATAAGTCTTAGTTCCCCTCTTTCTTAAATTAAATATATATATTATCACTAAAGCTTTGTTAAAAATTCCTAACGACCTTTTTAATACTTTAGAAGATAGCAGATATTTGTTTACATTTTTAATGAAGCGAAGGAAGGGGTACGTTGGCTAGACCATGGCCTCGAAACGCATACTCGACCGGCGAAAGTATCGGAAACCCTGTACAAGAGTATTCGAGCGTCCTATCTATAGGAATAAGCCAATTCTATTAAAGCTATTTTTACGGGTCTGCCAACAGTATATGATTAGCAAGTTTACTTCGTGGGCACGGGAATTTCAATACGATGAGGTTTTTTGTGTGTACTGTGCAAGAAGCACTTGTAAGAGTCGGGAGGAATCCTGTTTCACAAGATGAATAATTCATAGGGTGTGTGGGAACAGCTTGCTATAATGTAGGCTGAGTGTTGACAAGCGCGGATCAAGTAAGTGGACGAAGAGAAGGGTTGGGGGGGG